>JAVQJF010117957.1:0-18044 GCA_036023855.1 Gadopsis marmoratus
CGACCAGTCCAGGGTGTTTCCTGCCTCTCGCCCAAATGTTAGCTGGGATAGGCTCCAGCCCCCCCTGCGACCCTTCGGGATAAGCAGTATGGATAATGAATGAATGAATGAATGAATAACTCGACATAAATGTTTAATTGTGGGGATCAAACCGTTCCATCAAAGCTGTCAGTTATGCCACTGCCGTCCACGTTTCCGCCCCTTCCATTGATTGTGCGCCATTAGATCCAGAATCCAGACGTAAACACAAAGATGGTAAGCCCTTAAACTAATGCTCGGCCTATAGGGCAACTTCATCCACATCTGCAATGTACAGTAACACCCACCTGTGTCTCGGGAGTGGAGTTTCCCCCTCACAGCTGTACTGTAAGACAGTGAAAACCCAAACTCAGCAGCGGTGTTGGTCAGTAACTCAAGATTAATAAGTTAGTGAGTCACTTATTTCCAATTGCTGTTAATGAGGAATATTACACACAGTTATTATTGTAATCATTTGTAAACATTGTCCAAATCCTGAGGGTCAATAAATGAACTTCCCTTAAAATTTTAGCTACAGAAAGTACATTTATTATCAGGTTTCTAAAGTGTTAACTTTTATTACACTAAAGATGCAAATAATCCCGTACATCCTGTATAAATCACTAATTTTCCATCTTTATGTATATTATAATTTACAGATTGCGAATCTATTCTCGACACTGACTGTAGTATTAATACATTTGTGTTCACTGGTGCCTGGATCAAATCTGTGACCACATATAAGACTCGTCTACTCATCTGTCTATAGATCCTAAAGTGATTACCTCACTCTGAGTTAATGCTAAACCTCTCCTATATGACATTGTTTAATCTTTAAGCCTTCACTGACCCAAAGAACACCATCGGAGCGTATTTTAAATGGATGCTGGGTGTGTTTTAAAGCTGCAATCCGTAACTTTCAGGACAACAGATTCATCTTGTGTTGTTTGTTTACAGATCAGGTAGTGTGGAGGAGAATATATTATTTACTGAAGTGAAAATACAGTTGCATCGATTCTTTAGAGATGCTATGGATTAAAGCTAAACTTTAAGCAGATCATCCAAAAATGAGATGAGGAGGGAGATGATTACTCATTAAAGTGCAAAACCGACTTCTGTGACAGTTATGTCATTTATTTGTTTCAACACAGTTTGCGTGAAGGAGCTCCTACGAGTACACACTAGGCTCTGTGAGTGTGTGTGTGGGGGGGGGGGGGTAAACAAATAAACCTTTTGGATTGGTGCTTACTGAGGCAAGCTAAAAAGCAAACAACATCAGGCTTAAGCAAGTTGAAAACACACACACGCAAACCTAGCAGAGAGAGATAGAATGACGGTGGGGTGGGGGGGGTTGGGCTCACTGGTATGTTTCAGTCTAATAAAGGAAGTAACCTTTCAACTGTGCATGATATCACATCACCGATCTTCAACATTCATCAACTTCTCATGCTCGCTGGAGGTTCTTGTTGGATTTTATGTGATTGTTATCTATGTCTTACCTAAAGTTCACAAGTACACGGGGTTCCCAAAATGTCGCCAATGACACCCAACAGTTATGATCTTCTCCTGGCCACCATGGATGTAGCTGGCCTTTATAAGGATATCCCACGCTCATGCGGGCTCTGTGCTTTAAGGTTTCTTCTTGATGCTAGGCCAGAGAACACCCCCCCAACTGACTTCATTCCAAAGAGATCTTTAACTTGCTTCCACTTTTCTCTTTTTCTAGAGCAAAGAATGTTCGGGATACACTGGTACATGCGGACATTTGGCATTCTGTGGCATGATGATTCCTAATCACCGTGGTAGCAACGTGGAACATATTTTATTCCAATGTGAATGCCGATATATCTTCTATGTGAAAACGCTACACCACAGTGACTTGCTATTACATGTTGCCTGTGACACCATTTTACTGTTTTTCTATGCCCATGGATCCCGTTCTCAGTGTACAAGCTAACATTTGTATGCATTTTTATCAGTATATGTCAATGCTATGGAACTATAGTCTTCTAATGTGTTTGTAATGATTTGACCTGCTGGCAGCTGGCTTCATGTGTGCCTAATGATGCCCTAGATCTCTGACTATGTGCACTTGCAGAGTAACCCATAGGGTAAGTCATCATGCATGCCTCCTATTGACTAAAGAAAGTTCAGCATGGACTGAAATGTTTGCATTGTTTTTCACCGTCGGTACAGCCCTGTAATGTATCAAATAGAAATATTTAAAATCCAATCTACAGTCTGTACCTATGCACCTTTTGCGCATTTGTTAAGAATTTTTTTCAAGTAGCGAGCCAACCTCCCTCCTCTTCCTCCTGCCCCTCCTCAGAGTCCTGGCCTCAGGGAGGAAGTGTGTGACAGCACGTAGCTCCTGGACCATACTGAGGAATGTCTCACACGGAAACACACTCAACATATACGAACGCACACACAAAATCCAGGGGGTATGTCAGTCAAGGGCAAAAGTGGAAATTGGAGGGAGGGTGAAAGAAAGTGAGGAAGACGGGAAAAGGAGGATGAAGGGACCAAGGAAAGGAAAGGAACTGAAAAGCAAAATACCTCAGATTGCACTCTCGCCTTAGGAGGCTAGAGAAAACAAATGTCTTTGACAGTCCAGAAAAGAATTTTCCTGCCATTATTGCAACTGCAGCCAAATACGTCAAACCCTCCCTACAGTGCCCAGACCACAGAGGTCAAAGACAGATAAAATATTAGGAAAATGCTTTAACTGAAAACTCTTTGAAGGCTCCCTAACTGAGGTGTCCCAGGTGACTCTATGTCTTTCTGTTGCAGATGAAGTGTTCAACTCTGAACTGCTGTTTAAAACAAGTCTGTACCCAGTTGGCAACAGCATTATCATTTTGTGCATCAAAGACTAAGTCGCCAACTTTGCTTCCATCCATCCATTATCTATACCGCTTATCCTCAGAGGGTCATGGGGTGGGGGGCTGGAGCCCATCCCAGCCGACGTTGGGCGAGAGGCGGGGTACACCCTGGACTGGTCGCCAGTCAATCACAGGGCCGACACATAGAGACATACATTCACACTCACAGTCACACCTACAGGCAATTTCGAATCATCAATCAACCTAACCTGTATTTCTTTGGATGGTGGGACAAAGAGTACCCGGAGGGGGAGAACATGCAAACTCCACACAGAAGGGCCCCAGCGGGTTCCAACTGAGAATCCTCCTGCTGTGCTAACCACTGCACCACCGTGCCGCCCCCCAACTTTGCTTCATTTGTTTTAATTTCCGTGATATCAGTCAAGAGTAGGTGCCTTTTGGAACCATCAGGTTTGTAGCTTGAACTCTATTTGTCCTTGCCCACTAGATGTTAAAGGACATCCACTTGTCCTTGTCGAGAGGATAGAATTAGATGAGATGATCAATACCACTCATGTCTGCACGATAAATTTGAAGCTAGTAAATGGTAAAATGGTAAATGGACTCTTTCTTATATAGCGCCCAGTAATCTAAGTTTAGAACAGTAGTCTAGTAGCTGGCTAGCTGCAGCCAGTTAGCTTAGCTTAGCACAAAGACTGGAAACGGAGGAAAAAGCTAGCCTGACTCTAACCCCCATAAAGCCACAAAGGCCATGAGATGGTGAACAGTTTTGTTCTTCCAATAACCCTGTTCCCTGTCATTCATTCAGTCATATACTATGTGGTCAGAAGTGTTACAGTTCTCCTCTTTGCATCTGTAACCTTAGAACAATCTGTTTTTCAAACCTGTCTCATATCTCCCTTCGCACACAAACCCAGAGGCTTTAGAGGTGAGAACCCGGCTCAGATAGGCAATTGAAACTCAATGAAAACAAATGAGAAACACATGTTACACACATGGACAGTCTGTCTGATGTACGAATGAGCCCTCTCACCCCACACATTTGCAGAAAATCATAGCTGTGTTATGTTTCAGATGATATATGCACAGAAAGTGTATATACACAGGGCGTAATCAGTGATCCGTCCCTCATAACATATAGGTTATGATATACACAGTGATGCAATGCTGTGTTTTATGCCTTCCTATCAAACTACACTCACTGAAATATGCATTGTATGGCCTTAACTAATGCGCACAGCCTTGTCCAGCCGAGAACCAGGCTCCCACAGGCTCCAAAAGAGAAAACAAGGTTTGGCCAGATAATGCGGTCATTTATTTTTTTGAGAAGAAACAAAAGACTTTCTGGCAATATCATGGAGCCCTGCACCAAATCACACTAATTTAATATGTATAGTTTGGAGTTCAGTGTGTTAGTTTAATGCATCTTTTTCTGCATTATGTCTATTGCTCACCAGTTTGAATTACTCCAGATATTGTCATCTGTTCCAAATCTTAAAAAAAAAAGAATTGCATATTTGATATGAGTTGCTTGATGACAGCAAACATATTAAACATCCAGGGCTTTCTTAGTGGTTTGAACCCCTAGTGCTCAGAGTTGGTCTGTGTCCACTGCCAGCAAAGGCACCGTTACAAGACATAATACAGATAATCATCACCACAATCATATTAATACAAGGAGTCACCCACTCTGCAAGTTCCATCAATGATAAAATAATCAAATAAGGTATAAAAAAGCCCCAAAACAGATGTAAAAGCATTAGCTTGCTTTATTAAGGCTGTTTGAAACATGACTTGGGACATGTTTAAAGCTACACATATAGTGTGTGAATGCAAGGGCATTATGCATGCTTAAATTTCCAGACATTTTGCTCTCATTTTTAGTTTTTATGTAGAGATATGTGAAATGTACAAGGACTGATCATATTACTATTTCCCAGCTGCATATTTGTTTTGAGTTGGCACTACATTTCCCACAATGCTGTGGGGCAACACATGAGCAGAAAGTTGTCTCTTATTACTTGAGACACAATCTTATCCCAAGTTGTTTTAACTGGATCTATAGACACCTCACACCTCATCAGAGAACGGGGGATTATGTTAAGTAACCACAGATATATCTGGAAATAAGACACACATGTAGATCCACAGAGGAAATGAAAAGAAAGTAATTTCAGGATCAAAACATAAATTTCATCAAGGTCTGTACATTGGAGGAATGTTTGCTATTCTGAGAGATACACTTGTTTTCTTTCGTGTTGAGCGTCAGATGAGAGGATTGATACCACGCGCATGACTGTACACTAAATATCCAGCAGGAGGTTAGCTTAGCTTAGCAAAAAGACTGGAAGCAGGGGGAAATAGCTAGCCTGGCTTTGTCCAGAGGTAACAAAATCCTCCTCCAGCACCTCTAAAGCTCACTTATTAAACGTGCTATATCTTGTTTGTTTAATCCACACAAAAAGTATAAAAACGACTAGTTTTGTAAAGATTTTCTCATCTAACTTGACTAAAAAGCGAATGAGGGTATTTTCCAAAATGTTAAACTATTGACCAGGAAATAGTCTCAATGCCACTGTTACACATTTAGTTCTCTGCATCTCTGCATATTAACAGCTTAAGCATTAGCACACTTACATACTGCTATACATAGTGCAGGGAAAATGGGATCTCATAGCAAGGCAGTAAGGAATCTTACACTGTAAAACATGTAAACTGGCTGCAGACTTCTCTATTTTTTTCCCACCACCATCTCCTCAGCCCAGGTGGGTACGGTAAGGCTGAATTAATCCATTCAACATGTGTTCTGTGCATGGGTGTGCATGTGTGTCGGTGTGTGCCTAGAGGCTCTGGAGGTTCATCTGTGCAACATTTGCCAGGGAAGTTCTGTCATCACCTCTGTGAAGAGTGGAGGAGAGAGGGAGGAAAGAAGGACGGGAAGAGGGGAGACAGATGGAGGAATATCAGGGGAGAGGAGAGCTATAAAAAGAGGGGGATATAAAGGACAGGGAGAATATGGGTGGGACGTTCAGAGTCGAGGGGAGGGGCTGAAACTCTCCTGAGAAAGCGCTCCCTGTTGGGTTTAGCCCCTCCGACAAAAATCTTGGCTCGTATCCACAGAACATGCCTCCTCTGTGCCTGTTCCATCTATCATTCTGTCTCTAACACTTTCTCCCCCTCTATTGCTTCGACTCTCATCCATCTCTCGGAAGTATTGAAAGCAGCACTGAGCCGAGTCCGGACACTCTCATAATCAGACTCTGAATCACTTTATTTTCCAGGAGCAATGAGTGGACACGGATTTGTTTTGGTTTAGTGACCACTGGAGACGCATGTCAACAAATAATGAGTTAAAACAAGTTAACACTGGAACATTTGGCAGAGGGGCATCAGGATGGTGCAAACTGTACATACATATACTGAGGAGGACAAAATATGTCATCTAGTCATTTCTGGAGTAGCTTTGAACACAAGGGATACAGTACAGATACTGTTCTGTTGCACTGAAGCTGTTGATATCCACTATTCTCTGCCAACAATTTCTCCTGTTTTAATACCAGAAAATCCCCAGAGTATCCAGGTTTCTGAAAACAGGATAAGATGTTTACATGTGCAACACATAAGCGGGATACTCCCAAGACCTGATCACAACCACGATAGAGGTCCACATGTAAATGCACTCATTGGCTGATTAAATCACGCAACCCATGCTGATGCCAATATCTGGGGGTAAAAAAAGGTTATGACAAAATTATGTACTGGAGGCAGGGCATTTCTCAAACTTATAAGATCGTTTCCCACAATACTCTCTACTCAGCTTTCACATGTTGTTGTTATAAACAATGGAGTCTGACTGGAAAGCGGTGACTCAGACTCAGATCTGTTATTTAAATAAAGATAGTGATACAATCATTTTAAAATAGTCCATTACAAACAAAAAGCTGTGAATTAAAAGTGTGACTTAAGTCAAAGTAAAAAGGTGTTATTAGCAACACGTGCCAATATCAAAGTTGGCCCGGCTGCTCATGGGGAATGTAGTTCCTGCATCCCGACGCCATGATGTTTTGAAGGCCCCTGCGTGACATCACAGTATCTGTAATAAACTGAAGATGTCTCCTCCTTCTATGGATCTCTATTACATAGTTTATGGTATAGTTGTATGATGAAAAAAAGCCTGGTGTTAATTAGATATCTCCTCAAATCCAGTTAAAACGTAGATGGTTTATTCAGAGGTACAACACGCAAAAAATGCCGTCAATCTTGCAGAAAACATTACACATCACCGTGCCACAGTTTCACAAGTCAAAGCCATTCACAGCGTGACTTTTTCAGTGAAGTAAAACTAAAACCTCTCAAACAGTGATTAGCAAGCAGAGAAGCGCTAGTTTGCCCTAATGAGCTGCAGCTAATGGTAAAGTGTGTCAGTGATGTAATGCTACACCTGCCTCAACTCTCCTGTGGCTGCTGCTGAGGGTGGAATAACACACTTGGAGGTGGGCTCAGGTGTGCGTGTGTGCGTGTGTGGAGAAGAAAAGGAGTGAGAGGGAGACAGAAAACTGTTAGGGATGCTGGTTTTCATTCACCCACAGTCCCATGGTGCATCTCCTGACAAACTATCTGTAAGTAAAGATGCCACCCTCGGGAACCCATATGCTGTTTACAACCTCGTCCCTGCAGCACCCAGGATCCCAAATTACTTGTTTTAATGACGCTACGTCTTGTCGGATCATTTAATCTCGCCCTATTTGCATGTGCACTGTAGACGCTCTGCAAACAGTCTCATTACAGTGATTTACAGCAGATGAGCAAAACATTGACAACAGCTCAAATTGAAAGTGAATGGGAGCTGTATAGACTGAACTTGTGACCTGTATGTTACAGGCGAGTCCGTTTGACCATTTGTCCACCCTGTCTGCTTGTTAATGTACATAAATTATGATTTCCCATTTGTTATTTGATGTCAGTCCAGTCGAAAAATGTTCATTCGTTTTTAATTACATCATCTCAAGGGGTTTTGACTAATGTCTAAGGGGATCATTTTTACTTTCACCCAGCAATTAGACCAGGCCTCACAATTTTCAAATGATGCCTATCTGATTTTGTTCTTCATTCAGTTCCTCATTTCGACCTGATCTGTGTTCTGTTCACCACACTACATTGGAGTCCAATGAGGCATAAACCCACCAGAGCGGTGCCATGCCGTGCTGTGCTAACCAGCTGTGCTCCCCTCAGCTGATACTGACAGGTTAGGGACTGGAGAGGAGGGAGGAGTCACTGATTGCTCCATCTAATCACATCCCTAGATCATTAATAGGGGCTTTTGATGCAAACGCAGCTTATGAATGCTGACGTGTGCATGCGGGCGCACCGACGTCAACATGCATGCACACATTGTTGCATGTGGCGCACCACCATAGATTGCTGCAACCGAGCACGGCATCACCATCTCCCCAAGTATGTAAACAAGAGGCTTATTGCCATCTTCTGTTGAGGTTATTTGTTTGTTTGATCCTGAATCTTTCAGCAAGATCGTGTTGTTTGACACCGCTAAGGCCCAGCATTTGAGTGGGTTGGAAATCATGTAAGTTTTGAAGTGAGCAAGAAGAAATAAATACACACAGAGAGAAGGAGAGAAATATACAAACAGACAGGGTGATGGAGAGGGGAAATTCACCAGTTCAACATACTGATTCTAACTTGAATAAAAGAAACTGCGGCATCTGCACTGCACCTAGTTTCGTCCTTGTCTGGACCCCTGTAGTGAGTCTGTGTGTGTGCGTGTGTGTATATGTACACGCGTGTGTTTGTGTGTTGTAATGACTGGGTGCCATGGCTCCTTGCTGAGTTCCTGCTAGCTATGACTCACTGTCACAGCCACACCAGGCTGCTGCCTTGGCATCACACACACTCAGCCACCATGGCGGCCAACACCCAAAGACTGTGTGTGCTTGTGTGTGTGTGTGTGTGTGTGTGTGTGTGTGTGTGTGTGTGTTGAGAGAGACAAGCAGAAAGAAATAATTTACATCGAGAGAAAGGACAAGAACTGACACAAAAATAAAGATTTTTGCTAAAGCTCAAGTCTTCCACCCTTCTAACGCTGCTTTTTAAGGAACCTTTTAAGTTGTTTGAAGGAACATAACCATCTGTGTGCAGCAGCAGGGAAGACCGGAGTTGAGATAAAAACCTGCTGCTGAGATCAATGAGTCTCTGAGGACCGAAGCCATCAGAAGATGCCCCTGTGGATAAGCGCTTAATTTTATCCCAAATGCAACTCTTTTGGCCTATGTCTAATTTTGGTTAATTTCTTTGAGAGGTGCTTAAATGTCGTTTACGCTAAAATCAGCTTGGGTCTTTTTTTAACAATCAACAGAACAGAAGAATGAAAGTGTCAGAGCAGGAACATCAAAGCAGCAATTGTTGTAAAAGTGATTATATGCACAACTGAGGAAATATTTTATTTTTACACTGGATTTAGTATTGTATAAAGGAACAGCTTGAAGCACAGCTTGAAAAAAACGTGGAGGCCAGAGATGGTTCAGCGCAGCAGCAGGACTTAATCATTAATTTACCAACAGATGACAAGCCTACAGGATATACGCAGATTACATAAGGTTAGATATCCCGCTGTGTACACACAAACACACATGCACACACTGAGAGACTCACAGTGTTAATGATGAACTGGTGTTGTCTGCGGTTAATTGGCTGCTTTGTTCTGGCAGTGTGTGTGTGTGTGTGTGTGTGTGTGTGTGTGTGTGTGTGTTTGCTGAGTTTTGTCATGCAATTGCAGACTCACTCTAGTTTCATCCACTGGCAGCTCAGCAGAACACATGTGGGCAGAAAGCAGCGCTCATATTAACATTTCAGTGTGACAGCACTGCATAAATTTACATTTTGCAGAAGAGGTTTGGCGAAGAGGATGTTGTATTAATATGGAGATGGAGTGGAGACAGTAGCTGCACAGAAAGGTACAGGCGGACATAACAATACAGAATAATAATCCAATACAACAAATATCAAACATTCAAGGTGGATTCTGCACAAATTAATTTTATCTCCATCTTTTCTTTTTACCGCTACTTGGAGTAACCACTATTTTCCGCATTCTAATCAATTTAGCTGAATACACATATGATAGCCACAAACATGCTAACACCAAAGAGCACTCGGGGCAAAATGTTAAGAGTGACCACATTATTCAGATCCACAGTAGCACGTTGTTCTTTCCCAGGATACCTGTAAAGGCTGGTAACATCATCAACCAGCTGTAATAAAGTACTTTATGTATGGTATGGATGCCTGTAATCATGAATCCCTGGGCTATAGCTTGAGTGCATGAAAAGATATAAATTATGCTACACAAGGTCAATAAATGGTAAATAAATGCGTTTGGAATGGAAACATAGAGGAAGAGACAGATACTGGTGGAATAGACATACAGGTCGTGTCGGGTGAGGAAGAAATTCCCCTTCTGAAACATACAGTGCCAAACTGGACAATGAGGTCAGCCCTTATTTGGAGGTTTGGGGGGGGTGAAGGTGCTAAAGGGACAAATGAATGAGAGGTTAGGATGAGGAAAACAAAGGAAACTCTCTGTGCGTGTGAGAGGAAACAGACTCGGGTTGATTAAACTTGTTGCTTGTTGCCAAATACAGTAACCCTGATGAGAAAGGGAGCCCAACAAAGCCAAGAAAAAAGGGTACACATACACAAGCATGCGTGCATACTCTCATGCATATCATGCTGCCACAACACACACACTCACCTTGTACAAGCAATCCTCCCAGATTCCTAATGAAAGCTTTCATTATGCGTATATGGCCACTACTTAGAGCGTCTCGCAGACTAATGATACCTATTTCCACCACTCTAAACTCTGACACCAAAGAATCCCACCGTAAATCACTCGCTACTCATTGCACTAATTAATAAAGCCGTGCCAGACTTTGTGACTCTGGGGAAACGTATTAATGTTCACAGAAAAACCTTCTAAGTCAAACTTGATTATCAAAACGAAGCAACCTAGGAGTTTGTTTTTGCCGACTCAGCAGCGGCAGGAGCTCGGTGGGTATTTTTAATGTGTTTATGCTTGTGAGTGTCTGTGTGTGTGTGTGTGTGTGTGTGTGTCTGCGTGTCTGTGTGTGCATGTGTTTATCTGAATGTGCGTGTTTGTGGCCTTCAACCCTCTCAGTGGGAATGCACCCTTGTAACTGCCGAGGTCAGAGTGTGGTGACCCCTATGCTACCAGGGGGTCAAAGGTCATCTGTCCTCAGGGGAAACAGTGGCGACACCCCGGACCTACAGACTTGACTCAACAGTCTTAACACTACATCGAACTTGACAGCCCAAACTTTACACAAACAACATCCAGGGAAGAACATTTTTTTATGTCATTAACCCAAACAGATTTAATAATTGTATAAATTGCATGGTGTAGGACCACGTCGGCTGAAGAATGGGCTCTGAGACCCTTCAGACAGTGTCTTCCCCTCTTTGCAATTCACCAGGCTCATTTAACCCGCTATTAGCCTGAGGACACAACACAGAGTGACCTCAGTTCACCACAACCACAACAAAGACATTCACAAGGTCACGTGTGCTACATTAAACGGTTCTGAAATGTTTTGGAGCTGACAGAAACTTGCAGAAAATACTGAGGTGGCAGTTTCCTGTTTTCTTGCCAAAGGTTAACTCAGAAAAAGATGAGACTTAGAAAACTTTTAAAATGTTGGCATACAACCTGCTCTATATCTTAAAAGCACACAAAATGTTCTGAGATGGCTAATAGCACCACACTAGTGGATGGACAGATATTAATGTTGGTCTGCTGGTCGGCTCACCACTTTGGTTCAGCTAATATGTTTCAACAATTGTTAGATGGATTGTCATGAAGTGTAGTACAGCCATTCATGGTCACTCGGGGATGAATCACACTGACTTTGGTGATCCCCTGGCATTCTGTCTAGCACCACCATGAGGTCGTGTCTTTGTGAAATATCTTAGCAATTGTTGAATGGACTGCCACTAAATTTGGTACAGACATTCATAGTCCCCAGAGGGTGAATTGTAATCATTTTGATAATCCCATCATTTTGCATGTACCACCACCATCAGGTCAAACTTCACTTTGTCCAATACTGTAGTTTATGACCAAATAGCTAAATGACATCTGCATGTTAGCATGCTAATGTCATTTAGCACAAAGCACCAATGTGCCTAAGTCCAGCCTAACTGGACTGACATGGTTATATAGATACTTTAACATTTAACAGATAAATTAACATTTATTCCATAATTCCTTCATAATGCGTCACTTTAACAAAACCTAGCAGCTTTTATGATGAATGACCTTCAACTGCTAAAATGCAGGAACACAAAACAAGCCTACTTAGCATTACATGCAAATTTGGTTTGGAAACATCCTTTTGTAAAAATCAATCAAATTAAGCACAATTTAAAGTGCTTAGTCAGAGACTAAATAGGTTTGCTGTTGGTTTGATGGATGTGCATTTCCTGCCAACCAGCTTTCAGTCAAACACAAAACCATACATCATGTTTGATTAAGTCCCTCTTTGTGCGCCCCACAACTCTGACACCTTCACTAGTTAAACTGATTGCTACCAAGAAGTGTCACAATCATAAGTCTGCCGCTTTTAAAGTCACATTTATGTGCCCGACTAACAGTCTGGTAATAACATCACAGCCTTCTAATGTTGTTACTGGGCTCCCTCCAAATCCAGTTTTCAAGGTAACCTGAAACATGTTTCCCATTTTATGCATAGCTAATCTATTCATTTTGAATGAAAAGACAAGGTTTTGGTCAGTAATTCACTTTTGCTCCAGTCCACACATGAACCAAGACCACCTCTGAGATATTTTTGAGTAGATCCTTACTGCAGCCATCTATGTGGAATAAAGACACTATTCATTGACTTACTGGCCCGATTACTGTTGACTTAGGCAGAGGGGGAAGAAAACACGAAAACATATGCTGATTTAGGCTGCTTCAGAACCTCCGGCCCTGCCTGAATGAATTTGAATGTGAGCTCTGAGTAAGCTGTCCAGCTCTAAAGAACACAATTTGTGAACACTATCCATTTCAAATGAATCAGAAAAAGCACTAATGTATAAAACGGCCTTCCCTAATACTGAAAACAGAGGTTTCTGGCTGCCACAAGATAATCCTTCCTTTTTTGGCCTCTCTACTGTATTGTGTGTAAACCTCTCCAGTTCTGAGCAGTTTGTCCCTCACACCGTCTGATCCTTTGTTTACATCATCTCTTAATGCCCAACTGTAGCCTGCAGAAAGCCTATGCTTGTTATTCACGAGTGACTCACGATGAAACTCAACGTGTGTCCATATAATAGCACAGCCACTCTCTCTGGGTCCAGAGGGGGGGGTTAGCTATGGAAAGATGGGAAGAAAATGACTATTGTGGATAACATAAGGTACGGCCTGTATGCTTTTGCCCTCTCTGGCGCCACACTACCATGCTCAGTTCTGTCGGTTAAAGCTCGGAAGCTTTGTAAGATGAGTGCCAGAGAGTGTGCTAAAGGTCATAGAAAAGGACCCATAATCTAAATTAAAAAATCCGTATAATGCTCCTATTTTGCGTGTCAAAACTGTGCTCAGATTATAATGTGGCAACACTGACTGACATCCTGAAATATCATTATTTTTCAATATAATCATATGAACATCCCATTGCCAGTCTGTTGTGTTCATCTAAGGCCACCAACTGATTGTTTGCTATCCCCCTCCCAACCATAGGCACAGCGGGCCAGTCAAGCTTTGGATTTCTCTGCATGTTGGTGGTGTGCACAGCCATGATTTGAATGGTGGTTTCTTTCTATTGCTCTGTCTGAAACCAACAATACAAACAGCAAGAGAGTAAAGAATAACAGTGTTTGTCTAATCTAACTATGTCTGCAAATGTAATCATGTTGGGCTCACCAGCATACAGCAGAACCAACCCAGCGTTTGCTTCCAAAGCATTTCGTACAGCATTATTTTGTGGGATGGCACGTTATGTAAAAAAAACATAGCCCAGTTTAAGATTAGCACATCCACTGTGTAGTATTCCCCCACTGTGTGAAAGCCACCCTGGATGCTGCAATATCAGAGTGTAGGCTAACATTAGCAATTATGTCATGCTGGATTTTGGAAAGGTTGCAGCAGCCCCAGCCAAACTTATTTTGTGAGATACCCAAACACATTGCTTAGTCCTCGTCCTAAACGCTTTTCCTCTTGTAATGTTAAAAGTAGCCAACGTTAGCTTAATTAGCTAAAACTCAGGCTGAAGCTGAAAAAATCTGGTAGCGACATTTGTAATTTGAGCCAGGAAAAACTGACGGTCACTGGCTGCAAAAGTCATTTCCCCACATGTGTAAGATAAATAAGAAAAATCGGAGGATCAGCTAAATGTGTAAAATCTAAAGCCGAAACAAATGAGGGAGATAAGTAACCCTGCAGCACCGCAGACTGTGAAGAAGGGGAAACTAACAATAATTACAGCAGCTCACAGGGCTCTGAATAATGCGAGCTTGATTAACCTCGTTTGCTTCAGTGAGCATGAGTGTGTGCACCAACATAAAACATGCATGGCCTACGTATGCCGTCTTCTGCGTGCATACGTGTGTGTTTCTGCTGTTGTAGCTGCGTTCATTAAAGGCGCAGCAGTAGCGTGGCCCCCCCTGCAGCTAAAAGCTCAATGTAGATATAAGAGACAGGCACTAACAGGGCCGTTTTACACTCAGATCCTAAAGCTGTTCAGAAGTCAGCTAACCGCACATCCATCACATCAAGCAATGTCAAATGTATTTAGAAGGCATTTTTAAAATAAACAGCTTAATTAAAAAGGCAGAGCAACACACGACACCACGCCACAGCCTGAGGGACTATACAGGCCAACATCAACCACATTGAGAGAGTCACTGTAAATGTTGTGGCTGAAGTTGTGAGAAAGTAGTTTCACAGTAGGCTCATTAATACAATAATACTCATGTAATGTTGTACATAACAAGTGAAGCTCCAAATTCTGCAGAGCCACGGGATTGGCTCTGCAGAATTTGTTTTATTTTATTTGTTTTATGATCTGTGCATTTAGGATTAAGTGTGCTCATTATGTGGATTTAATGTACATTGCGTGATTATTTGGAGAGCAAGCTAAATAATATATCATCCACAGTCCAGTCCATAGTATCACCATGAGAGCTGTAAGACCACATTGACCCTATCCATCTGGGTTGCTGCCCTGCAGAAATGAGTTATTAAAAGTGGGTATATGCAGATTAATGGTCACATGGCTCTGTGCTTATCTAATTTCCTCAACCACGCCCAGTTATTACAGTCTTGCTGTGCCTAGCAGCTGCTGCTGTTATGATAGTCAAATAATCACATCTTGAATTATGAAAATGGCAATAGCACAGTGTTGTGTTTGCATTCCCAGCTCACAAGGTTCAACTATTTCTGGAGACACGCTGGGGGTATTGACATTTCTTTATCTGTACAGGAGATATGAGCTATATTGTATAAATGGTTACATTTTTGCATGATTACACCTATCCCAAAACAACATGTATTCATGGAAAATTGTCTTCATCTAAGGCTAATCACTCAGCAGTTTCTGACCCGTTCTCTCTCTTTTGGAAACACATCACCATCCTTACGTTTCAAACAAATCAAAGCTACACCAGCTATAGATGAGTAGAAAATTATGTTTTTAATGGTTCTGTAATTCCTTAAATGTTGATAGAGATAGACAAATCGTATAAATGACTGCACCTGCTTTACATTCCACAGTTTTCCTCTAACCTTTTTTTAACTTTGATGAGCTTAATGGCAGTTGAATGCCAAAATCCCACCCAATTTCAGTGCCATCTCTACCAATTTGGGCACACTCAGCTGGAAGTTTAAACCTTGTTGTTCACTTTCAGCAATGCCCTTTCTGTCTGACTCCGCTGAGATTTTCACATTATGCAGAAAGGACCACATCAATCATTTGCCAGACAGACAGACAGTCAGACAGATGGGCAGCTGTGACTGAACTCTGGGTGACTTTTCATTTGTTCTCCAGCAAAAGCCCATCAGTCTCAGCTTGTAACTGTCAAACTGCTGCTTTCCTCAACCTATCAGATGTTGAAACACATGTGCACCTGTGGCAATTATTTTTATTTGAGTTTATTTTAACATACTTCGACCTGTGGCACAGTTACACTTCACTTACTTCAGGCCATTTTACAGCTTACAGCAGAACTATAGTTACGCTTAACAGATATGATATGATTTATGCTCAAAAGCACATCTGCTGTTAGTGTGTTTCATTCATGTACAGGAAAGTGTTTTTTCCACACGGATATTTTCCACTCTCAGATGCACACTTCTTGTTTCAAATGAAACCATTGTTAGTGCAAAAGGCATAAATAGATGGGCACCAGGACAGACAGCATTTTATTCATAATGAAATAAAAAATTCAAACAATATTTTGTTTTACTGAGCGTGACCTCTTTTCTTTGAATAGACATATTGCATTAGGATAATGCGCTGACTCGGCTGACCACAGTGGCCTTTATGGAAATCATTTGTTACGGGTTCGCCAGCCTCAGCTTCACTCATCACATTATCATGTCCTGTTTAGTAAATCTCCAAATATGTGGAAATTAGGCAAAAATAACCAAATCTCACTCACTGGAAATGACAAGTGCTACCTGAACCATATCAAATTAAGGCTTTTAATCAGGTTTATCATTGATAGAAACATTAAATATCACATGTAAAAAGAGTTTTAATTCATTTTAATTACACAGGCAAGTAAGAATCACACAATTATGACATAATCAGATAGGAAACCTTTTCTTTAAAACCAAGATTACCCGTGTGAGGACTCTTTACGTCACCATGGAGACAGATTAATTATGTATGTATTAGTGTGGGTTGGCATGCTACTGTGACACTGTGGCAGCATGACACGGGAGGAATAGGCCAGCCGCAGGGATCAGAGATGTGAAAGCAATTATGGGTTTATGTAAAGCTAATTTACACAAGCCCAGCCCACACTCATGCAAATGAACACTCAGATAAACAGACAGTCAAAAAGACACAAATGAACCTGCACACGAGTCAAATGAGAACTTTGTCTTCAAGATGAGTTGGAAAGTTATGATATGTGGGCTCATGCAGGACAGAAAGAAATTGTAACCTTGAGTCAAAGTCATTAGTTATTTTTTAAAATAACGGTGCAATCATTTGGGTTTTTGAGCCAGAGCTCCTTATATTTTGCATATTTAATGTATTTAAATTTTATTCCATAGTGGTGATAAATAATAACAACCTTCCCATCTGTATTTTGTTCAAAGCAGCATTTAGACCATTATTTACTCCAAAACTCTCACACAAACCCAAATTATTACCATTTTCAGGATTAACACCTCTTCCAAGCTGTTCCTATTTAGCTGCAGACTAAATATATAGACTTTTAATGTAGAATCAATTTAAGACTTCTTTGATGTGGCCATGGTTAGAGAGAAACAAAAACCCTAATGCTGGCTCACTGATAAATTCGTTTAATCTTTGAGAACTGTACATGTTTAAAGGGACAAATGCTGGCAATTCAGGTCACCGTTGATCGGGGGGGCAATTCCTTTTTACATGCAAAGAAAAGATTCTCTATGAGTCCCACTGTTACATCGCATGGTTATTGTCTGTGTTTCCTGCTTTACTTTGAAATCCTTACCTGTCTGCTCTGTTCACTTCCTGCCCTCGTGTCCCTCATTGATTATTCACACCTGTTGCCCGTTACTCACCTGCCCCTGACTGCCTCGTTAGCCACTTCCCTAAATATACTGCTCCCCTCTGTGTGTTCTCTTGTTGATTCATGCTGCTTGCCATGTGCTTAGTTTCTGTGTTCTTGTCCTGCCCTTTCTATGTTCCCTGTGCGTCTGTCTCTGGATGTAGACTTACCTGATGCCTGTCTTTCTTCCTACCTGCCTACCTACATACCAGTGTCTCATGTAAGCTAATCTTCTGCCTGTGCGGCCTGCGTTTGCGTCCTTACTTCGCACACAGGGAGTTGGCTGTCAGACATGGCTGAAGCACTGGTGCAATAATAATAATAATAATAGTAATAAACTTTATTTATATAGCACCTTTCATACAAGAAATGCAGTTCAAAGTGCTTTAC
>JAVQJF010117969.1:0-83444 GCA_036023855.1 Gadopsis marmoratus
TAGTTTTCTCCAAAGTCACTTCAGTCTGTCAGGAAGCTTCTCTGTAATCGTCAAGGTCAAAGGAAGACTCAGCTTTTTCATTCATGGGGTGTGTGTGTAGCTATCATGGAGACGAGAAGTCCGAGTGCAGACGGGGCTCTGTGGCTTTTCTAAGGCTGTTCCCTCTCTGGTCTTCTTCACTCCATTCCCATTCAGGAGGAACAAGTGTATCGGTGGCGAGTGAGGAGGCCGCGGCTGCTGATAAGCAACTCTCTGCTCTCTGATGAGCCCGCAGTGGAGGCAGCATTGCTGCGGGGCAAAGTGGCAAACCTCCCTAAGGCATTCCAGCTACCGCTAGCGACTGCGTGTCTTTCTGTTTGTCTTTGCTCAGCATTTCATCCCTAGCCATGCAAGCGAGAACAAACACTCACTCACATACACCAACAACACCAAGGCGGCAAAACAACTTTGGGTCCAGGGGACTCTCAATCAAGCCGAAAACACCTGCAAGGATTTGAAGTAAGGATGAGGACATTAGGGAATTATAGTTTTCCCTCCCCGGTAAACAAGGCAGATAAAAAAGAGACATACTTGCGCTACACAGTCATACTCACATGTGCACACACATCTAGAGACACTAAAAAGGTCTGTAACTGACACACACACGCTCACTCTGTGTGCCTGTCTGCACACACAGAAACAAAACAGCCCGTGAAGACAAAAAAAAAATGGAGTATGAAGGGCAGAATACTAGGGGAATACTTAGATCCACATCAAATGAATACATTAGTGAAGGGTGGTGTTAATCTGTGAAAGTGGTGGTTCAGTAAGCTGTCTTAGATGTGCTTTTGTTTTGTCCTTTGTTTATGACTCTGAAATGTCTTTTTGATTACACTAACCAAGATGTATTAGCATATGAAAAGGCTGTTTTGCAGCAAAAACTCAAGAATTAGCAACAGAAAAATATGGTAGCTTGGGAGACATAAATCCCTCTGCCCACAGAAGACAGTGTGGCTTCGGCGAATTACCACCCAAACGGTAGAATGTATGATTCTGTTGTTTTGGCCCTTTGGTGAGTTTTAAAACATCCCCAGTCATGGAACATTTTCACTGCTCATTAAAATGGAAATGTGGTTAAATTGCCCTACATGGGGAGGAAAGGTAATGACGAGGGTTGACCTTTCTCCAGATTCAGATACATTCATTTGAGCGGGAAGAGGAAGGAATGGCTGCTGGCCCTGTGCTAGGAACCAAAGTCTTCACACACCTGCAAGAGAGAGAGGGGAAGGGAAAAAAAAAAGCGACACAAATGCGCCCTATGAAAAGAACAGATTGGATCAACAGCTGGTTGGAGGGGAAGCGAAGGCAAACCTTTTCACCAGGTCCTTGAAATACAAGCTGCATGAAGCTAGAACATTTTGGTGGACTTCAAACTCTTTGCCTTCAACAATAATTTTCAGGTCTGTAAACTCTTTCGCTCTGCGCTGTTGGTTCAACTCCTTCAACATCTCTGTAGAACAAGAAAAAAAACAGACAACGCCACATTTGGGTTTAGCATTTTCTCTCTTCCATACATACATGAGCAACATTAGCATGGCAACAAGAAACAGAACAAAATGTGGAAAAGTGCAGCTTGTAAAACACAATATTGCTGGCAAAGTCTTAAGAAACAATGTTCATTATACGATAGAGAAGAAGGGACATATACAGATCAAACATTTCAGCAGAAGCAGCAGAAAAGGGTGTATGTAAAAAAGGACAATTAGTTCTCATATTCTATACTGTACTGGCAATATGCAATACCCAAAGCATGCTAGTGGATAACACAGGACTAGGAATGAGATCAAGAACTAGGATTATTATGTGAAAAGACACTTGTTTAACTGTATTTGACCTTTACACTGCAGCACCAGAACATCAATGAAAGGAGTTTGAATGAGATTAAAAAGCATCCTAAAGAGATGCGGGCTGAAAACAGAGACACTGTCAATGCATTATTCATATTGAAATAAAATTCTTTGGCTTCTCACAAGTGCCCTACTCGGCAATGAGTTGACCTTCAAATGTCGGTCAATGACAAAACAACAGCTAATCCCCAAATCCAAACACCCGTCTCCCTCCCCTCGTCTTCCACTCCAGAAGAAAAAAAACAAAAAGAAACTAGGAAAACAGGCACGAAACACTGAGAAAACTTGCTCGGAGCAAACCAATATGCCGTTGAAGGCCACAGTACACAATGAGTTGTATAATGTGGTGTTGTAGCACCGTGTTAGGCCTGGCCTTACTGCAGCGTTGGGTCGGAGGCGCTTGTTTCTCTGCGTCTTAATGAGGCACCATGAGGGGATGCTGAGAGTGAAAATCAGCGGGAGACGAGCAACGTATTCTACAGCCTTGAGGAACACTGCAGATTTGTTAATCTGCCATCAAGAACGCCACTAAAAGAGAACACTTGGGAGACTTACTATCGCATCTGGTAAGCTACAGACACGATAATGTGGAACATTATGATTCCATACCGTCGGTCGTCTTAGCATTAACGGAGCATTTCATAGAAGCTGCGGGCTGTGAGGCATAGTAAACATCTATTTGGCACAAAGTGCAGCCTGCGTTGTATAAAGACACTTATTCCATGCTGGGGGAAGATAAGCAGTGGCCACAGTATGAGAAACATGATGATTTAGGTAAAACAAAGCCTCCCTTGATCAGCAGAAACTTGTCCGGACACTACCTTCACTATTCTTGCTTAAACATGCATCTGAACAGTGGCATCGCAGTCATTTGGTGTCATCTGTAACAAGTGAATGTGTGCTTTACAGCCGTCAAGCCATTAAATGTGGGAAACTGATCAGACTTGTGATTGTATTGGCGACACCCAAGCTGAAATAAAGGAGTATGTCTTTATTATCCTGAAAGAGGTGTGTGTTCACGCCAGACTCAAAGAAGGGATTTAATTAACCTGGAATGACACTCGCCCCCCTCTATTTGGCTGGAATATCTACTGATTTAGCTCCTTCCATTCTCCTGACTGACACTGGGAGCTCAGCTCTGAATTAATTCGTTAGATGAAATTATACAGTATAAAGACACATGACAAATAAGGTGCAATTCAGAAGTGTGCTTTGGTAAAAGCCTTTTATCTGAGCGGCGCATCTTTCACAGTTATCGCATCAAGGAAGTAATGGCCAGAAAGAAAATGACCTGGTTATTAAACATGCTGAATACAAAAAAATCAAAAATAATAGATCCAATTTTGGACAATATGTCTGTTGTACTTTGACTAGATGCACAGCTGCATGGTCAGAGTGAGCCATACACACACACACAAAGGCTTGCTGCCTTGTCTTTCATCCATCTCTCTCCACTGCATTGCTGCTTGTCAGTTGGCCAGCTATCTGATTACTGTGTGGGCATGGACTGTGAATAGTGAATACACAGTAGTTTTGAGTTTGCATTAGTGAATCTCCAGCGACCGATATGGCTCTCACCTCCAATCAGCCACAGCGCATACCATCCATTTGCCTCGAGAATAGAGAAAGTGAGAGGGGGAGACAGAGAACTCCACTTGTCAGCAAACAATGGCCGCCTCCCTCTGAGCCGTGGAGACACACCTGATGGAAAAGCTAATTATGGCTTCTTGGGGGGGAACACCACATCACCACCGGGGACCATGAAACTGCACATGGCATCCCCATTCTCAGGTTTGGCATGGAGTGTGGTGAGGCACAGACATGTTCAATGGGACCATGGCGGCTTTGAAACACCATACGTCTTAATACGCTTAAATCTCGAGAGCTGCCAAATTCTGCAACAGAGAGTCGCACCGGACGGATACAATAAAGTGGGAAGTTTTGTTTTTGTGGGACGTGCACAGCAATTCTCACAAGGTTATGTTGTGCTACAGTTGGAGTAGATCACGAAATGTGCTAGCACAGTTTCCTGCCCCTAAGCCGTTCACAATAATTACAACGCCCTAAGCGCTGTTCCATGATTGGTTGACACACTGCACAGGGGGTACTGAAAACAGTGCCAACTCTGCTGTTCACCCTAGTAACTCAACTCTACTGTCAAACATCTGAGCGCTGTGGCCAATGGGGTCATCTGGAGTAATCTCCAGTAACCTATCAGCGCGCACCGTGCCTCCCTACTAGAAGGTGTAGCAAGTCGCTCACTGAGCTGTAATTGGCTGCTGCAAAAGGCAGACGAAGCACACCATTGGTTGTTCAACTTGGAGCCATCTTAGGGTTCGACATGTAATTTACATGTGCCTCTGTAGACCCACCATTTTGTGTCTATACACAGAAGTCTAAACTTTGAGATGCATCTTCATGACCTCATAATATTTTCGGTATTTTCTTCATTAGCTTGCCAACTTGTCTGAGCTGTCAAGGGCAAAAACATTTTTTAAAAGTGATCAAAAAGTCTATATTGCAGCAAAACGCATTGTACAACGCAGGGCAGTTATGTGGCACCTCTGTGAAGATGGACAGTCTACGGATATATTACTGTATTCTATACATAAAAATATACACTATTTTCGTGCTGTCTAAAATGGTTTCTTAAATATAAAATTCAACTCACCACCACAATTAATACATTTCTAGCAACACAGTGGATTACGTTTTTAGGTATTTAGCTCTTAAATGTATGACCTTCGTGTATCATTATGTATCTACTTCAAAATGTTTAGGATTCATTTTTGCTGAATAACAAAGCAATCAATGTGCTGACAAAATACAAAAGGCAAAGGAGGTGTAAAACATGAAATATTCTTTTAAATTCTTTCAGCGCAAGTAGGTGAAGAGGGTGTGGTAGAGAAGGTTGTTACTCAAGAAAATGCGAGATATGACAAGCTGTGAAATAGCAAAAAGACCTGACATCTTTGTAATCCATTTAAGAATGACTTCTCTTATCACTCCGTTGTCCTTCTTATCTTCTCTGATAAATCTCATGTTTCTACAGCACAAGTAATCATGTAATCGTCCACATCTCTCTATTGGACTCCATTCTATGTTACACAGCATAAAGGACACCCTTTTAAACTTTCAACAATCAATTCCCACCAACACACGCAGCTTAATTACCCAGAACAAACCATGCTAGCTGATCAATAATGTAATGTATAACCCTGCCATCATGGGTTTTCTTAAGATGATTTCTTAAACTACACTATGTCGCATTTTCATACTGAAGCTGTGCATGACACACATAAAAGTGAAATTACTTTTTATCTTCAAAGCGACTAGATGATAAAGTGATAAAGCCGTTCTTTCCCATAATATTTTCTGTCTTATGCTCTATGAGCAGGAAATAATCCTTAAAAATAATTTCTAATAAATTAAAAAGAATCAAATTAGATTACATAATTTAGAATTTTTCTTTCTTTACCGATTTTTTTTTTTAAATACATACGGCATCTGCATTTAACTCAAACTATCAAATTTCTTGATTACCCGGTCACATTAAATATGGTATAAATATAAAATATTAATTAAAAACATTTTCCATTCCAATCATATTGTCATAAATCTGTTTGTATTACATGGTAGTGCCACCATGATCAAACTGAGAATTGGCAATGATTATATATAAAATCACATGGAAGAACAAATGATCATTTAACCTTTTTAAAAAACATTGAACAATTTTCCTCAATGGGCTAAAGTGACATTTGTTTGCAAAAAATCTCGCTTAAATTTGTATGATTATTTTTAATTAAATTAGATTCAATTTTGCAAGATAAAATTAATTCAAAGGAGTCTGTTTATAGCTCATTATAAAGCATCAGATTTGACAGTCAGGGTCTGATCAAAACAGGCTTCCCTGTACAAATGCATTTTGATAACTAGGAACGCTTGAGAAATTCCATTTCAAAGAGAAACTTGCAACAGAATGAGATTAGTTGCCAAGAGCCTATCTCATAGTTAATGCACACAAAACACCTATCTTGAAGAAAAAAAATCTTTCAATGTTGGGCTCCATGTCTTTCTCTTGCAGAGAACACGTGGCCTGAAACCCAGCAGTAAAACACTATATGATAGTGTCAGGAGGATTTATGAGGGGTATTCCCATGTGAAGTGGTAGACTAACAATAAAACAGAGCAAAACATTACAGTGTAGATCTGAGCAGTAGACTGATGGATATTTGGTAAAAGCTGCTTTCCCCTGCTGGCTTTTGATAAGGCAAACTTTGAATGGTTTCCCCGTTTCTGGCTGCACACATTAAATACACCCACATGCAGCATCACAGGCAGAGAGATGGTCAAAGGTTCATTATCATATGTCTGATAATGAAATCTGTCTATTCTGCAAGCTCATGTCCAATGTACAACAGCCAATGTCCGCTCTAATGCCAAGGAGCCATTTGTATAAAATTCTTAAAGAATGCCTTGACTGGGATATGATTACTGTCCATCTTCCTCTGTGCAGCTAAACCGTGCTCATTTAAAATCCGGTCAGGAGATCCTCAGACCATAGTTTAAATAAAAGAAATAAAAGATTTCTGGACATCAGATAAGAGGCGTTTGTGAGTGAGCTTGCAAAAAGAGTACAAAAAAAAAGAGCTGTTCAAATAAAGATAAAACTTCTTGGCTTTTGTTCTAACTCAAGGAAAAATGTAAACATACATTTTTATTGATATGTTACATGTTTCTGTGGGATTCAGTTATTTTACAATGTAATTAATATGGATTTTTCTATCCTCCAAAATTGTCTGTGTAATCCAAGAGAAATAGAAGGAGAGCAACATTATGGAAAGTGAAAAGAAATCTGAATTCTATTACATTTAATTTGCATGTTTAAATCCACTTCTTCTCCTCTCAAACCTCTATAATGACAAAAAACTTCAAAATGTAATTTGTTAGTCTTTATATTATATTTAATTATTACTTTGCATACTGTACTTGGCTTAAATATTTTATTTTATTTATTTAATATATAATTTGTCTTGCTAACAAATATGAAAAAGCTCTGGTCCACTTCAATACATCTCCCCTGCTCTTATTAGGCCTAACTAAAGCCATACAATCTGTATTGTAATTGTTCGGAATAAATAAAATAAACCCAAATGTCCACATTTCCATTAAGTTTCCTGTAAAAAACAAAACAAAAAAACACCCACAATTTAAAAAAAGCAAACATTCTTCTGGAAATTGTTTTTTTTTAATGTTAAATAGTGTACTGCTGTACATTTTAGGGAATAGTCTTGGCTAGATCCCTGGTATCTCAATAAAAAAAAACTGTAAATGTATGCAATATTCAAAACATATCAATTAAAACCTTTGCATTTTCTTTTAATTACCTGGGGAAAACTCTGGTGTTTCAGTATATGGTATTTTACAAAAAGTGTTTTTAACAAAAAGCTTTTTATATATCAGAGCATATGTGATGCAATCAATACTCTATGATTGCATGAATATGAATGAACTGAGTTTTACTTCAGTTTGGCAAAAGAGTTCATCGAGCTCATCAGAGACAATATTTGAAACAATTTATTTTCTTTGTTTTAAAGTCTCTTTTAGAATTTGAAATGTTTGTGTTCACACAAAGATGGATAGCGTACACTGTAAAATCACACTGATATGAATTATATCCCATTTGTTAGCACAAAAGGAAGCAAGGAAGCAAGGAGGCAATAATTTTTCAAAAGGAACGTTTCACAAGCCATCATTTTTAACGCCACCATCTGCAGCTCAGGTCAGTTTATTTCAAAAGCCATGTCAGGCTAAATGTCAGGCTTTGACAGGTGCAAAATGTCATGAACACAACTTGGCCACTCATCTAGATGCCATTTTGTGATCCAACGATGCTTTACATAGATAAAAGCCTACAGATTGCATATGTTACCCAATCTAGCCAAGGCATCTTCCAAGGCACGATCACTCTCAACAGGCTTTAAAACATACCTCTAACAATCACCACCACATTCATTTCTGGAGACGTCGCGACAGTTTGTGCCTTCTACCAGCAAATCAACTCATGCAAGGCATCGGAGCTCCTCGAGACCCCTCGAGTCTCTAGCTGTCCTAATTTCAGTCTGTAAGAGAGCAGTGGCACCATATAGCCTTGGAGAATAGTCCATGATGAGGATGCTTTATTTTTCTCTTGCTAGAATCTGCTGAGCTGAGCTGCTTGAGCCTCAGCACTGCTGTCAACGAGCCTGGACTGAGCTGGGAGGGGTTGGCGGGGGCAGCACTACGACAGAAAAAAGGAACAGGGGAAAGAGAGAGTGAGGAACCTGTGCCCCTCAAAGACACCGACTGGGCCTTTGTTGCCTCATGCAAGAAAAGACCTGAGTAGCACAGCTCTGCCCTGCACAAACCTCTCTCTGGTCCATGGTCACACACACACACAAACACGCACACTCACACGCACACGCAAACAATTGGCACTAGTAGAACAAAGTCGAGGCAAATACGGGAACAGGCTTAGAGGACGAAGAACATAAACAAACAGAGCCCTGGGATCATCCGTTGGCCTGCTGCACCAGTGTGACAGGATGTCATGCAATGTTCTCTTGTTCTTTGTGTTTATGTGTAGTGAGAAGAGGAGAAAGTCTCTGGTTCCGGCTGGCAAAGTGACATCCTCATTAGCCAGGCAGGAGTTGGTGGCAAGTGGTCATACTCCCGCAAACAGGTTTTAACAAGAGGATACTCCTGTGGCTAGCAAACAAGAGCACCGTCATATCCCTCCCTCCCTCACTTCCTTCCTTCAGGAGCTACGATGTCTGGTCAGAGTTTGGAAGAAGAAAAAAACAGGAAAATCCTGCTGGCTCTTTAAATGCATACTGAAATGGCAAAAGTTGCCTATGACTTTGTTCTGAAGATGTATGTGTGAATATGTACTGTATGCATATACTGTGTTACAAGTCAGGTTACAGTTCACAGGAGGTTCAAATTTACATTCAGTGGTGCAGTTATGACATTACAGCTCAAACAATCACATCCCTGGTTGATGCAGCTATTTTAGTATTGCAGTTCAAAAGAAAAAAAAAAGATTTACTGTAGCAGAGTTACAGCTTCTGAAACTAACAACATTTAAGAGAGCGGGAGGAGTTTTTTTCTTTTTTGGGAAAATGGTTGCCTAAGAAACTGAGCATTAACCTGTTTGTTCTTATATGTTATAGTATCAAAAAAAAGCAAGTAAAGAAGTAAAATGTGGCCATTTACAGTATCTTTCTGTCTCTCTTTTACTGCAGTGGTCCGTTTTAAACTCTGATGCCAGCATGCAAATCATTAAAACATGATTTCTACTAGGACGGCAGTAGTATAAACAAGATTAGGCTTTGTTTAGTTTGTTATACAATTATATGCATCACAGTTAAGTACGATATAATCATGTGTGTTTTGCTACTTATATACTTATATCATCCCTGGTGTCAACACATTTAAAATTGCTTTTATTTTGGAGTTTTAAAAAAGTGCATGCATTTAATATCCTTTTTATCCATATGAAATAACAGAAAACTGGTCACCGAAGTATCTGAGCTAAAGCTTAATTTTGGATTTAATTTGCTCAATTCAGTTTTGCAATGATGGCTTTGTTTGTCGTATATTCTTCTACATTTCACCTAATAATTGACAGAAGATAAAAGAGTAAATGATGCACATAAACAGAAGATAAAAGAGTAAAGCATGCAGATGTGTCTCTTCTCTTTGCAATCACTGTGGAGGGAGTCTAACATACAGATGCACCACAAGAAAAGCTCTACCACCAGAATAGACTGGAACTTCTGTTCCAAAATCAGTTTATTCCAGCTGAAAGCATTTTAACCAATAAATAAATCAATTAAGTCATGGTGCCGGTTTTCACTTGCAATTAAAATGTTCCACAAGATCCAGAGGCACTCCAAAGCCTTTATTACAACATGGCTAGAAACTACAAGCAGGTCCTAATTAGGGTGTACAGAGGTAATGCTGGTTGTACCGATACTGGTCACCGGGTCAAGTCACATGACAGAAAAGAGACTACAAAAGCATAAACGGAATGGGTGGAATTGCATGGACTTTAATGCTAGCACAATCCTGACCAACTATAAGGATAAAACTGAAATTTTAGTTGTAGGATCTAAAGCTCGGAGAGCGAAAGTGGTCGTAACATTAACTTCCCTTGGACTTACCCCAAACCAACAAGCAAGAAACCTTGGTGTGGTCTCTGACTCAGAGCTAGACTTTAAGGCTCATATGGGGTCTGTGACCAAATCTGCTGTTTATCACCTTAAAAACATTGCTAAAGTGCGACCATTTCTCTCTCTGAGTGACACATAGACTAATGCAGGCTTTTATATCGAGCAGGCTGGACTAGTGTAACGCTCTCCTATCTGGTCCCCGAAAACAGCATAAATCAGCTGCAGCTGGTTCAGAACTCTGCGGCAAGAGTGCCGACCAGGACCAGAAGGAGAGAACACATCACACCTGTTTTACAGTCCGTACATTGGCTGCCTGTCAGTTTCCGTATTGATTGTTTTTAAAGCGCTTCATGGTCTTGCACCGGCATATATGTCTCACACGCTTACAGTGTATGAACCAGTCCGGCCCCTCAGATCATCGGAGTCTGCTAGTTGTTCCAAAGTGCAGGACTGAAACCTTCGGTGAGGCAGCTTTTAGCATTTATGCTCTGAGCCGCTGGAACGGTCTGCCGGAGGATCTCAGGGCAGCTGGCAGTGTGGACATTTTTAAACGTAAACTTAAAACCCACCTCTTCGGCCTGGCTTTTTATTAAGAATGTTTTATAGACATTACCCACTTTATTTTACTCAACTACTTTTACGTATTTATGTGGTAAAATCTTATTTATTTAGTTATTTTATTATTATCAATTGATTTATTTCTCATTTTATTTATGTATCTATTTTTTCTAGTTTTTAGTCTAGCTTAAAACCTATTTTATTACATTTTGATCGCTTATTTTCTTGCGTGCATTGGTTTCATATTAAAGTTTGTTTGTTTTGTGTTTCTGTTGTTTTTATGGTCTACACATGGGATTATCTCATCTGTGAATCATTTTGAACTGCACTTACCTGTATGAAAGGTGCTGTACAAACAAAGTTTGATTTGATATTAACATACAATGCTTGTTAAACACCCATACAAGCATTCAGAGACACGGAGATGGATTCCTGGAAAATAGCTTAGTGCTAACTGAATGCTCGCCACCTGCTTTGTCTGCGTAATTGATCAACTATCTTAACCCAAGTATGTCATGGGACAGCTGCGCATAAAGAAGTTCCACGACATCTTGCTTCAGCTTAACATGATTTTTAATCTTAGAGTGGGGAGGCTTGATGCTCTTCACATCCGTTCACACAGGTCCCATCCAATATGTTGTCACAAGGTGTTCAAGTGTAAATGTCACTAGAAGTGGCCTGATAAAAAAAAAAAAAGATAACATCTGGGACACAGGATTCAACATTGTGCTGATTTAACCTTGAATTATGGATAGAAATTTGGAAAAGTTCTTAATCACTGCAAAACAATATGAGCTCAAAACCCACCTGTCACCAAAAAAAGCTCCAGTCAGAAATAAAGAAATTTGATGCACCCCAAATGACCTGCTGATAGATGCGATTCTCCTCATAAATATATCCTATTTCTGAGAGTGTTTAAAATGAAAAAAACATGACTTTAACAACTGATAAAGTTATCATGCTGCATCATAAATGTCACATCTCTGTAACCTAGGCATCACAGAAAATCCCAGACTTTCTCTGACATATTTACCCGCTTGCTCATATGATTCATGCAATCTGAATTTAACAGTCTGATGTTTCCGACAGCACCTTGAAGGCAGCTTAATGTTAATTTGTGAGGTTGATGTGGTCAAATGTGCTCACAATTCAGTCAGCTTGGTTTCGTCGGCTCTGCACGCATAGAACAAGGTAACATGGAACTTAGGACAGAATATCAGTTTACAAAGTAACGCGAGTGGGGCAGAAAGATGGACTAATGAGATGTGATGAACACAGAATTAATGATTAATTATAAACTAATTAGTTCAATTAACTGCTCCAAAGATAAATAGCAGTCACTTTTCTGATTTTGTGTCACTGGAAGCAGACGGAGGCGTGCAGTGGGGATAAAGGCTCTGATCGGTCGATTGACAGCCAATTGCAAAGCTGGCCAATGAATGCCAATCACACAACAGACCACTACTGTATAAACCACAAAAAAGGTGCCATAACCAAAACATAAAAGGTGTGCCACTATGTGTAATGGATTACTAATTGCGTGTTTTCAATATAAACGACCATTCTCACCTGAATTGTTTCTGTGGCCAAAAGACCCATTTACATTTACAAGAGGCCAAACTGTTCCATAGCAACAGCATCTGATTGGACAATTTGTGTTTCATCTATTACTCTGAGCACTGTGCAAATTGCCTGTTGAAATTAAGCTATATGCTACACAAATGACTAGAAATTCTTTCAAAAAATAAGAATGGATTTCGATAAATATGTTTCTAACCACACTAATTAATCAGCCATTAATAAATTACAATTACTCTTAAATGCCTTAATATTGAGATTCCAACTCCTTACTGTGGTATTTATTTTTCCAAGCTAGAATTCCTTATAATAAGTTTGTCTGAGCAGCTTTATGGAAGGATTGGAAAATCCAGGAACCCCTTACGTCTAATAAAAACTGCTTTTGGGAACTGAGATAAAATGCTTTAGGAATACAGGCCTGCATGCTTAAAAAAGCCCACTTTTTATTACTTCGGCCAAGTTTAAGCCTTATAAATTTGGATTGGCTTATATGTCATAGTGCCAAAAGGGCAAGATGCAAATGTGATTTTTTTAACAGAATGCCGCATGAAAATTTTAAAGTGGTCTGGGCCCCATCACAGATTAGAGAGCACAGCTTGAGCATTATTGAGGACGTCATTGTCAAACTCAACTCGAGATTGAGTAATTCATCCACCCCACAACTGACATCATTGTCACTGTGCAAAGAGACACACAAGCGCTGATGTGAAGAGACACACGTACAGCCATGCATATGCAGAGCAACACAAACACAAACACACACAACTTTAGGCAAGACAATGTCATATGAGAATAATCCTAATAACAACAATTTGCTTATGAGGAGTCGCTGGCTTGTGTAGATAACAATGTATGCTTGGAGGGGATTTGATTAGACCCGAGTCGGTGTGCAATATCTCCATCTTCCCTTTTAATTAAATTGCTAAGTTACCATTTCATATAAATTACTGCAAGGGCCAGAGTTCTGTCTAACCCACATTATAAACCCCGGTGGAAAAACAAGGCTAAGTGAGTTGAAATGAATCATCTGGACATAGGTCTTGTGTATCAGTATGAATTCAACCTTTCAGAGAACATCTGCACAAGCTACGTTTCATTTGTAATTCACCTTGAGAGGGTTGACTGAGCATCCAAGTTCTTTTGGAGCATCCAGTTGTGCATGTGACCAACTAAGAGCCGCTCAGTACAAACAACTGTGGGGTTCTGTTTTTCAGCTTTACTGGATCACTTCTCTTTCCAAGCACTCACAGAGAACAGGATTTGACATTAAACCACGACTACAACAAATATCAAATTTGTCTCCAGGCCTTCAGTCAGGTAGCCTGTACACTCTGGCATTTCATCATCCAAAGTCTGACTTTTCACCTGACTGGAACTTGTACCACCTCAGGCAGCGGCAGCAAACACTCACAACATAACGTGGTGCTTTTAAAACTCTCCACGCAAAACTAAACTTACCTAATAATCATACTTAAACTATCTGTTGGCATTACAATTTGCATTGACAGGGCAAGGACACTTCCATGGCAGGGACACATAGTTGTTGTAGGGAGCTGAGCCAGTGATTACAGAGGCATTACCAACATGCCATGGTATTAGGGGGTGTACTGTGGGGCAGCAGAGCATATTACTGAAATTAGGGCAATAATCCAGGTGTTGTGAAGCCAAATGATTTTACAAGTTGTTATTCAGTATTTCAATTTCTGCATTGCAATCTGCATCTTAAAATTAAAATTTTTAAATTATAAATGTGAATATTTTAGAGTCACTTTAAGAATGACTGCTACATATAAAAGGAGGGTACTTGAATATACATTTAGTTGTATTTACAGATTATTATTAACTGTAACAGTTCTTTGTGTGACCAAAGGTATTTGAGGGAGTCAAATGACTGAAGTCTCCACTGTTGTTGTGGAGGATGTAATTAAGCTGTTTCAGCTCTACAGGTTATATATTGGCACAAAAACTAATTTTTTTTCCAGGTGACAGCGAGACCATAAATATAACAAAAGTTCCAATTTCTGGCAGAGGTGCCATTAGGGAAATACAACGTAGGGCTGAGTGATTAATCAAATTTAATATTCAATTATGATTTTGGCTTCCAAAGATTATGGTAACAAGATTATTGAGATAAAACGATTATTGTGCCACATTCTGTTTTGCGATGCTGCTCTCCTTTTGTCTTGTGTTATAAATCCAGTGCGAACCTTTCCTTTACAGTGGTGCACTTTCGCCCCTCCCTAGAAGCCTAAACTCACTCTCAGCCAGGCCGAGAATACTGCAGCTACTGTGCAAGATTTGTTACATGGTGGTATCTGCACCACAACGCAATACAACCCATTTGTTTAAAAATCTGAAATTCAGTTTCAATCACAAAGTGGTCTAAGGCCAAACAATAAAGGAACAAAAAACAGAAAAGTAAAGCCTCCTCGACTTCTTCCACCGCAAAAAGTTCAAGGAAATCCACTATTTTAAAGTTCAATGAATGCAAGATGTTTCCAACGTCAATGAGTAATCCTGTTCAATAATCGTGATGTCAATATTGACCCAAAAAATGGTGATTATGATTTTTGCCATAATCGAGCAGCCCTAACACAAAGTTGAAAATACTATGTGCCTCCTCCTTTAAGAATAGCTGTGAAATATTGAAAATAAAACAAAGTACAAACTACATTTAACTACCAATTAAAAGTTACTTTCTCCTCCGCTGCCTTCAGCTGCAGCCTGGAACCAACAGCCTCAGCTGTTCCAACCCCTTCACATTTAGGAACCAGGCACGTACTAGCGGTCGAGCACAGATGCCATTGTGTGTGTGAGAGAATGTAGATATACTCCCCAGCTTGTCTTGCACCTCGGCTGTGTTTATGAGCTTGGCTTGTGTACATTCCGTTCAAGCTTTGCACTGGATGGGTGGCACTGGCCTCTATGGGCAACATTTCTTCCAAGTTGACCCGATACAGCAAGACAACACATTCACACACACCAGCAAAACTAAAAATAATAAATAAATACCCATGTCACCAGTGCAGCTTAAGATAAATGTCACATCTCTCCCTGAAGACAATGTGTGTTTACTGGGTTACTCTGTGAAAGTCATAGCAGCCCAAGCAGAAAGGTTAGTGGTGGGGTTAGGTTGTATGTGGGACTCTTCTCAGCAGACTGCACACCTCAGATGAGCTACAGTGGAGCCAGGCACGTAATCTTCTGTATTTCATCAGATTTCTTTCTCCCTCCTTTCTTTCATTTCTCCTCATTTCCACCTGCTTCTCTCTCTCTCTCGGGATAGAAAACAATCTATTAGACGACTGGACTGCCCCACAAATTCTCATTGTGTCCAGCATGCTCCAATGCTTATGTGTTATGCTTGCTGATGTGTCCTTGTAAAGTTGTAGTATAAGTTTAACTCTAATAAAATACTTTTTATCCTGCACTCCAGCAAGCTGCATTACATAAGAAAATAATGTCTGTATCTGAGGGAGAAGAATGGGCACAATGACTATTGTAGCGGAAATATGATAGTAATCAGCACTATAATTCAGAGCTGCAGCCTCTAGCAACAAAACACATTCTGTAAACTTAACAGTGCAATTGCATATTGCTGTTTTTGCATCTCATCCTGTTCTATCTTACTTCCAAGGAAGACTTTAAGTCTCTCAAGCTTACAGAGTGCACTGCCAGTCTACAAAGATCTCTTGATTGCAATTCAGGCCATTATCATTTGTCTAAGTCACAGAAGAATTATATATCTCCACATGCTAAGCTTGTTGCTGTGCTCTAACTCTCTGGAATAATGAGTCGGAGAGGGGAGCCATTCTTGCTAATGTCTAGTCCTGTCATTAGTATTTATTAGATGCCCTGCATGCATTTAAAAGTTTCTGTGTAAGGAAAAAGTTTGACTAGCCACTGTGATAACTGAGAACACCGTAAATATTAGCGAATTCTAATACTGCTGAACTGGATTTTTTTGCCGAGACATTGCGGCACATCTGCTGCTGTTTTGGATACCAAGTTCCTTCCCTGTTGCAATTACGCCTTCTCATTAGAGAGAAACATCCGCTATTGACTGGCTTCCTGGTAACATCTGCTGTGTTTACACTCGGCCTCATTGATAATGCATTACCGCCTATTTCATGGCTGATGTGCGGAATAACACATCGACATTTGATTTGTGGCAATTAATCCTGTCATATCAGATAGTGTCTTAAACGAGGTGCTTGAGATTCAGACCCATTTGAGGTGTAACCTCCATTCACTGTGACACCACTTTACACACAAATCAATTTGCTCCCACATAACTGAGGGCAGTGGACATTTCATGTGGGCAAATGGCACTGTTCTAGTCGGAGACCTCTCGCGAATACTCAATGTATGATACTACGGCTCTAAGCAGCAGAGTGTCGCACTTTATCACAAATCCAGGCAACACATTTACTCTGTGTGTGTATTCTCTAATGTGTAATGGGACCCAGACATGCATGAGAAGATTCAAGTACACCTGGATGAACACACATTTGAACGGGTTTTAAACTGGATGTTAATTAACACCATTAATTATAGCAAAGTGAATATGGTTACAGTGTTTAGGTCCAGTTGATTAAGTTTGTTGTCCTACTACCACCATTCGGGGTGGCAGAAGCTGGACATTTCAGCCATTTATCCATTACTTTAGCTAATTATTTGAACTTTTAGTTGATTTCAACCATTTATTCATTACTTTAACATCTACCTGTTTACATTTCTCTGCATGCTAGCCAACTATAGTTTTCAATGGCAACAAGCAATGTCCAGGTGTACAAGTACTGAATATACTTTACTTCATATATAATATACTTCAGTACATGATATTATAAGTGTGGGACTTTTACTTGCAATAGAGACGAATAACTGAGCACAGACTTGATGATGACTAAAGCAAGCAAACTGGAATTCAAGCCTCCAGTGTTGAGATCCACATACACAGAATTTTCTTGATTGTTGAGCTAAGATTCTGTTGAATTAATGACCAAAAATGTTCACATCAAGCTGACATGAGAAGGCATGAGAACAAACCTATTTTCAGTTCATTCATCACAGCTTTGACGAACCTTGAGCGTGTGTGCACGTGAACCCCAAACAGTAAGATGATTTAAATAAAGAGTCGTAAATATTTCCCATAAAATATTAAGTGCTTACAATTCTCAACCGCTAGCTACGGCTCTGGAAATAAAATAAAGAAGTGCAGGCATTTTGTGAAGGTAATAAGACAAAACAGACAGTCTGATTAGGCGTTTCAGATGAAAACAGCCATCTGAAACTTGTTCCAGCTGTCAGAGGCAAATGAGCAATCTGGGATGACTGGACTGTTCCCCCCCCCCCTTTAATCCTTTTGTCTCTTAAATTTTCCTCTGCCACTTTGCAAATCAAGGCATTATCAAAAAAACCCTGAAACCACTAGGCTATTAGAGGAATGGCTAACAACTCCAGCGTCAATATAGAAGAGAAAGCAGGGAGGCGGAGAGAAAAGTTAGAGAAGCATGGAACAGGTGGCAGGTACGGTGAGGACGGAAGATACAGAAGATGCAAGAGGGAAAAAAGAGAAGGGGAGCGAGACGATGACAATAAAACAGAGGACAGGGGAGTGAGGTGGGGTTGGGTTGGGTTGGCTTGGCGTGGGGGGTTGGAGAGGATGCTGAGAGACAAAAGGGGAGGGGTGACGCCCGGAATGGGAGTGTATAGAATCAGTTTTGTGTCAATATAATCAAACAAAGAATAGAAACAAGAATTTGAGAAAGAATAAAACTCAGTGAAGCAAGAAACCTGCGAACTATTTATTTGTGTAATTGTATAAACTAAGAGTCTTTTACTTTTTTGATATGTTCTTTTGTTCACTGTTCGCTCTGCTTCTTTGCGGACATATTAGGATATCAAAAAAGTAAAAGACCAATAGAGATTTTTTGCTTCAGTGAGATTTGTTCTCAAATTCCTATTTTTGTTTGATGTTTAAGAAGTTTTGTTTGATTATATTGACACAAAATCAGACTCATAGGAGTGGAGCAGAGTGGGCAGACAGACAATTGCAGTGAAGGTGGGGAGGAGGGGAGTATAGGTTGAGGAGAGGAGGGAGGGAGGCCCCTGTAGCGTGGCAGGGAGCCGTGCGGCTGCTCCTTGCCTGAGCTGCATCTGTGATTATGCATGTAGGAGCCGGGCTGTCAGGCTTCGGGTCCTGCAACTGTGCCGCCACTGAGCTTTATCTTGAAATCTCAGTGATTAATGAAGCCGGTGCCGCGTTCTGCATGGAAGAGGTGGATGAGGAATGATCAATCTTAATGAGCTATCCGCCGTCCCTATATTAACTGTGGGGGGATATAATGTATGGGGCTCCTGGTGGGGCTCCTCTCCTTTAAAATACGATAACGAGGGAGACAAAGAACAAGGGCGAGCAGCTTTCCTCCCGCCGCTTATGACACACTGCCGCTGCTCCCCTCACGTTTCCACTCTTCTCCTCCCCTCCTCCTCCTCCTTTTTGCTCTCTCCTGAGAGCCGGAGCTGTAGTAGAAACAGTTAGACATCTCAATGGAAGCCATCCTTAGCAAAGTTAAAGAGACAGTGTCAGACAGCTGCCCAGCTACATCTGCACACAAACGCAGCGGTCTTCAGACCGCTCCTGTAGTTCTAAAATGAGATGTCTGAGTAAATATCATTAATATGTAGGTCCCTTATGGACTCATGTGCCAAGGTTACTCATAAGCATATCACTGTGGTACTGCACGCATTCATTTAAGAGAATTACCTGCACATACTGAGGAATAAATTTCAACCTCATTAATAATTTGCAACATTCCCAGCTCTTGTGAATTTTATTTTGATTTCCATTGGATGTAGCTAGAATTAGGGAATGCTATGAAAGCGATAGAAAATAAAAGAAACACTTTAAAATCCATGCATTTCATATTCCAAGTTAAGACTGTTTTGGAATCATAATGACCCTAGTTCTGCTTTAGCTAATCCTGATGTGGATAGCCAAGATAATCGCCCAGCACAACACCGCAGTGACTTTAATTAATTTACCACTGCTTATCCGAGTCAGCATATTGGAAATTCATTTTTTATTCTTTTAAAACTTCACACCAGATCGGTGAAAGGCATACATTTGTATACTTTGCAGTAAGGATGCAGTCGAGATCCTCTGCACTCTATCAAGTAAAAGAGAGACGGAGAAAGGAGAGGGTTTAATGAATGTGCTTGCTATGATTAATGGTCTCAGTGTGGCTATCACAAACTGGCTGTGTTTTTAATAACTGCTTTGAAAGGCCTGTCATGCTAGCAGTATATTGTGGTTGAATCAAAATTAATATTTATGCTTCACTAATAATACTGATTAAACTGTATGCTTTATGTCCACTACAGTAACTACTTAGCATAGAGACAACTGAGGTGAGAGACACGCCATCTGCACAACCCGAAATGAAAAGTCAATATCAAATCCAGTATCATCATAAACCAGTAACAAGGTAAAACAACCCAATAAAATAGCATGTGATTGCAAAATAACCTTTGATCGTGTATGATCAAGTGTCAGGAAAAGAGGCGCCTATCCCCCTTAAATAAACAGCACCGGCCTTGTAAACAGTCACTATCTTACTAATTAGGTGATCTGTAATTTCCTCACTTAGTGGTAATATTGTAGCAATAATGTGCAAAGAACCAATATGCAAGTGGACACTAATGCTGCAGTGCCAATATGCTTGGTACGAAAGTAAACAAAAATGAATACATAATTTAAATCTTATTTGAGGCTAAAGTTTGAATAAGGCAGATAAGGGAGATGAAATGGTCACAGCAGAGGAAAGGTGAGCCGGCGCTAGATGTAAGGCTGCGCCTGTCTCTAAAGTAAAGCAATGATCTTAACTCAGCAAGGCATCTTAATTGCATTCACTAGCAGCTCCAGAGCTGCTTGGTCCCCAGATGATGGCTGATGTGAGCTGACTGGAAGATGAACTTCCTCGGCTGAGAGGAGGCTGGGTGTTGCTGGATGTGTGCGACAGTAGCAGACTACGTCTACGTGTGGGCCTGTCTTGTGTGTGTGTGTGTGTGTGTGTGTGTGTGTGTGTGTGTGTTTCGCCCTCGTGTCCATTTATGTATGTGATCATCTGTGTGCATCTGCGTGTCTCTCCCGATGTGTGTGTGTGTGTATATGTGTGTGTGTGTGTGTGTGTGTGTGTGTGTGTGTGCAGAGAAGACCACGGAACCGGTGAAGGCCAGTGAGGTGGAAGGAAGCGTTAAAATGATGTTTGACATGTGACAAGAGGCGAGGAGCCGTGGCACATGCTCAGTACTGCAGCAGGTGGGAGACAGATCTGTCGGTGACCTCAAACTTCAATCTCAACTAAAGCCTCCAACACATGCGTTCGACTGCGCTTCATGTGCTCTTTATTTATAGGCATTTGCCAACAAAAAAAAAGAGTTGCCTTCAGCGTCACAGTGTGCTGCACCACCACTACACAGCTACCAACGGTCGTCTCAGTTCTCAGTTCGTGCTAAGATGGGAAAACAATATCAAAAACATAATTTAAGTGGCTGGCATAGGCAACATCTGTAACCTTTAAAACAGGCTCGGATATGTAGAAATAATAACTTCCTTTTGATATTAATGTGTTTTTCAGTCGTGAGCTGCCTTTAAATGGTCCTCAATCACATTTGCAGTGAGTGAGTCTGTCCCTGCTGAGCTCGGCACTCGCTTCCCCAGGCTGATATTCATCAGGGCAGCCATCGATTTTAATGACTTGGTCAATAGACACACCGACTCCACTCTCAGCATCTCCCTCTTTCTCATGTGCACCCTCTCTCTGCATCTACATCTCTTCTCTCACCTCCCCCTTTGTCCCGATGTTTTTTCTTTTTGCTTTATATTGTCCTTAGTAACAACAACGTCAGTCATCCTGTATTCCCACATTTCACAAAATGTGCACGACAGTTGTGATTGCTGTGGCTCCAGCCATAGATGGGATAGATTATCTAAGTGCGTGAAAGACAGGACAATAAAAACTGAGCAAGGAGTGGGCGGCGTGAAGGAAATTGACAATTGGTAAGAAGGTGGAGTTTGATTTGTACACTTTGACAGGCAGGTATTATGAAAAGCCCTGCTGTGGATGGGGAAACCAGGTAGGCAGATCACAGCCTGGTGACAGGCATATCTCCGTAGGTGATGAGGTTACAGCTGCCTTCAAGCTGCTCTGTGTGACTCTGTGTGTCACACACACACACACACACACACACACACACACAGCATTTACACAGACATATACAAACACATTTACTATATACTGTAAACAGAAATACAGAGAAATACATAGACAGACAGACATGCAGACAGACATACACCCACAGAGAGAGGAGCACACAGTTGTTGATGTGCCCACTGATGCAGAGCGAAGACAAATTGCTCCCTTTGAAGGCAAAGCCAAATCAAACATGGAGTGTGATTTCTGTCACTGTGGTGTTTGGCTTTAAGGCTATGAGGCTGACATCTGACAAAACATCCATGCAGTCACACCCAAGAAGTTGCGCACGCGTGCAACCGCACACACATTTGTGTGTACACACACAAGTCTGCCAGTGCAGCTGGATTAAGGAGGAAGAGATCTGTCAGCTCCTCCAAGATCCAAACCTTTGCTATCAAAGAGCCACAAAACCTCCTCTGCACATCAGCACTTACAAGCATTGTGTCTAGAGGCTCAAGCTTTTTCTTTTTTAATGCAGCGCCACAATCACTTAAGTAGTGACTTTAGGATTTAAATTGTTTGTCCAATAATCACTTCTGAAAACCCTCAGACGTGAGGTGCATGACCAGCATTTGACGATAATTCATCAGTTATTCAAGTAAGGTCTCCTACATGTCAGTCAGTGGAAAGTGTGACTTTGGGGTCATTTATGCCCCTTTTTTGGCTTTTACCACATAAGCCCCGACTAGGCTCACCCTGTATGAGTGAATTGGTGTCCAGTTTGTGCCCGTGCACCAGGATGTTCAGTGCATTTTTCCGCTATGCATTTCTTGAGAGCAAAATAAAGCCTATGTCTGTGTTTGTGAGAAGCCAAAGAACAAGAAATACAGCATTTCTGCCTGCCTATGTTCACGCTGTGACTTCATTTGTATAGAGGTACATTTGGATCTTTTTCATTCAGTCAAACAGAATAGGTGCGAGAGCAAAATTATCGACACTGCAATCAAAAGATGGGTTATTGCAAATCAGAAAATGTGTGATGAAAACGTGTATTAATGCAAATCAAAAAGGTTTGTTTGCAAATCCAAAACCTTTGCTTGCTGTCCAGCTGAATTCTGTGGGCGAGAGCTACGCTGAAAGAGGCAAAAAACATGTTTCTATTAGCCAGTCTTGGAGTGACAACATGGCAACAGCCGCAGTCAGTTAATGAGAGAGGGTGTTTTGAACTTCATGAAGAAGACGACCAGAGAAACTCAATGATGACACTTTATGTATTTAAGCCATTTTCACCACCAGTAACATCAATAATACTGTGCGACTACACTTTAAGCTGGCTACAATAACACAACATATCACAAATGTATGAAACACACGTTAGATCGTTGAACACAAATAGTCCTGTTAACTAGTAGCTACAGGCACAATGTCGTGGGTACCAGGCGCGAGTGACTAGCTAATTGAGCTAAGCAAGCAGCTACAGGCTGACAAAATTATGTGTATTTGTTTAACCCATCACAGCACAGGCCGTTAAACAAAAGCAATCTACAGGCACCAGCTCAAACATAACATTATTGCTATCACTGAGACTAAGTTATGTGTAAAGAAACATACATGACTATTGAGTATCTCCGGTCTTCTTCTCCACTCTGGTTAACTGACTGTTGCCAAGCTGTCACTCCGATCGAGCGTGGCCAATAGAAACGTGTGTTGCATCTTTCAGCGGACGCCCACAGAATTCAGCTGAACAGCAAGCAAAATGTTTGGATTGGCAAACAAAAGTTTTGGATTTTGTAAACAAAACCTTTTGACACGTTTTCACACATTTATTTTATTTGCAGTAAACCATTTTTGATTGCAGTTTCCATATATTTGCCGCCAATTTTCACGCCAGTTGTTTGTTTTTTGACGACCCTCTAAGTATAAAAAACTGAATTCTAACCTGTAGCTGCTTTCATTTCTCCTCAAAAACTATACTTCTATTTTGTGTTTTTGTCTAAGCAGAAACAGCAGGTCCTAGATAACTGACCTTCACAGAGGACTGCACTAGATTTCAAGTGTGTATGATGTCTGTCAGCTGCCTTACTTCAAAGGCTCCGTATCAATTTCTAAACTGTAACCATACAACCTGAATATATATACACACTTTACCATAATGTGAATAACAGTAACAGGGTTTTCATTGGTGAATTCCGTAAACGCTACAATATTTTCCTTCTCTGTAAAATGTATCTGCATGTATGCTGTAATTCTAGTTAAACTCTAGCTTCTTTGGCCTTTTAGAAGAAGGTCAATAAATTTTGACATGTGCATGTTTAATGGATCAAGACAGTTTATTCAACACAGAAGCTAAAAAGCTCTCATTCCAGAGAGACCGGACCAAGCCAACGAGCCTGTCTAATTATCCATTTCCAATTCTACCTGCAGTCTCATTTTAATGTATCTCAGGCCTCCCCCAAAATAATTGCTTTTTTGCAATCTACAAGTTCATTTGCACACATTTTATTGATCAAAATGAGTCAGGAAAAAGAAAACAATCTAAACCTAAATTAAAAGCTTCATTAAATGTGAAAATTGGTCGGGGAATTGCGAACATCTGTTTCTAGTGCCCTGCGTCATAAACTCCAAGGTTAAACCAAACACCAATTTACAGCTTGCAGACTCAGGCATGAGTCGGAGATGTGAAGCTCCTTCACAAACACAGTACAAGTCAACAAGGCTTCAAACAATTTCGAGAGAGATGTGAGGGCAGGGACTGAAAGCTCTTCCTGCCTTGTGTTTAGCAGGCCTTGCGAGGATTGAAACTAAGAGCAGAGAAAATGAAAACCCGACACACTTTCAACAAAATTTCCGAGCACAGAGTACAGATGCTGCTGGTGTACAGTAGTCTGAGATCAGTACACTATGTTCTTCTCTCCAAAGAATCCGCTATAGGGAGTATTACAGGTTTTCAGATGCAGCCATCTCACTGCTGCTTTAGGTGCACCTCTGTTCTCTGCGACCTTGGAGCAGCTTTGACGTGGATTGGCTCTGCTTGCAAGTTGTATTTTAACAACCCATTGCTTGAGTGTTTGCAGCCTTGTTTATGACTGTTGGCATCCAAAGCTGCTCTGGTATACAGACAGAGGGCAGAGGCCTGTGTGTTTCATTCCAGCAAGGCCCCACATAAGGGGAGGTCAGGAGGAATAGAGAGTACATTGATTTAATACCCAACACCTCCCTGGCTTGGATTCCCTTGTGAGCTTAGTTTGCCAGCTGAACAGATCTGCTTTGATTTAGACTTTCAAAGTTAGTCGGGACAGGTTCCATATCTGGAAAAGAGTGAAAGAAAAAAAAAAAGATATCTGCCTGTGCAGAGTGCATCAGCTGAGGCTGTCTGTGCTTACCTTTAGGATGTCCTGGATCACTGAACTCGTACTTCCCCATCCCGACTGTTCGCAGCATTTGCAGCCCGTTAGGACCATCCTGATTGTCTGCAGCTGTGGACTGAGCCTGCGCTGCTGCCTGTCCATTGGTCAGTGGAAGGGTGGGGGGATGGATGAGGCCGGGGTGAGAGGTTAAGTGGCCATTGCCCATCACGTTGTGAGGGCTTGGATGAACCACCTGGTTGGCTTGGGCAGCGAGGGCGGACGGTGGAACTGTGGGCTGAGTGGAGGGGTATGGAGGCTGGCTGGGCATGCTCAGCACCATCGAGGGCGGCTGCTGGGTCGACTGTGGTGTCAGCTGGAAGTGGGCGGTCATGAGAGGGTGCTGCGGGGGTACTGGTGTCTGGATGGATGGGGATACTCCGATAATGGGTGACTGCGCTGTCACGCTGTGGCTGTAGGAGGGCGGCTGGTGGAGGGCGTAGGTGTGGGGCAGGAGGCTAGGCTGGCTCACCGCTGCTACTGGTGCAGCCCAGGTTGGACCTATAGACAAACAAGCAGACAGAAGAGCAAAAAGAAAGATTATTCTATTGTATACAATTGTATATCCAGCTTTTAAACCATGTGAAAGTTGAGGTAAATGTATTTCTATACTGTAGACTGATTTGAGGTATTTTGGTAAGCTGTAGACACAGCGAAAATAAGGGCAGAGTGCTGATTTAAGTCTGGTATTAGATGATCAAATAGAGACAGAAAACAGCATGAGAAGACAGATTCCAGCTTGAGTCCATTCCTCTCCACACCTGTCAGCGTGCTGCTCCGCTTCAGTCCAAGTTGTCTTTGACTTGAGACTTAATATCAAAGACAAAATATCTGAAGCGATGTACAGATCTGAGTCCAAGATCAACATTATAATAAGATTAAGAGATTTATTTTGCAACAAGATGAACAAATGCTTTCCTGAATGTGAAAGCATACATGCTCAGTGCATGCGGCAGTCTTCGCTATTATCTATGTAGGAGTCTGTGTGTATCCAGACACTCTGAGCAAATCATTTCTCTACCCTGAGGCGCTGGATGCTGAGGCTGTGCTGGATAGACGCAGCCATATTGGGCCTGAATGCTGCCTCCCTCCCTCCCTCACTCACTCACTCGCTACCTACTCCCTCATCTCTAGCTCCTCCTGCCACAGTCCAAGCTCCAAAAATAGCCTACCAGTTTGCCAAGAGGGCAAAAGCTAAATCACAGCATGCAAAAAGCTAAAGAAAGGAAAAAAGAAGCCCACATTATTCATGCTACTAGCCCTGCTGATAGAATAATCTAGGCAGAGAGGGAGGGAGAGATAAAGACAGACAGCAAGAAGAAAAGGAAGAAAGAGTTTGGCAATAGGAGACTCCAGAGGAGAGGCCAGTTCCGTTCATAAGTCAAATGTCATTGAGCTAATCGGCACCAACACTGTATTTCATTTCCCTTCTTTTGTCGCTAATCTTGATAAAAGGATTCTAATCAAAAGGGTCGGTGTAATAATTCCACATCTTCTAAAGTTTCAAGGTTTTATTGCAGCGATGGCCAATTCCACATTCTTGGCCTTTACTATTTTCCTCAAATTTTTTTTTACCAGAAAAATATAATGAATTAGGCAAAGAATTTCATGACCCAAAATTGACCTACATTCCCCCTAGGCCCTGCTTGCAAAGTTTAACAAAATGTTATTAAATGTATTCAGTGGTTGTCATTGCTGACTTGTACCTCAGTATTAATATTTACAAAAGTGCCACGTTTCTTTTTAAAAACGCCACATATATTTTATTTATTTATTCCGCAATTTGCTTAAGTCTAAAGTATGGCATCAAGGAAAAAATAACTATTTCGTACAAAGAAACTAAAGTTGAAACAAAACTTCTTTTTCAAAAACAAACTTTCTTGAACAGACACAACGGTGAAGTTTCTGTTGAAAGAAACCGTTGATTAAATCTGGCACAGTTGGCAGAGAACTTTCTGGCAACACAGTTCAGTGAAGCGTGGAGGGGAACTGGCTTCCTTGCAAACGCCAGTCACAGTTTGGAATAGCACACACACGCAAATCAATATGGAACACTATGCTCGGATTTGAGTGTCATATGCGACAGCGTGCTAGGTCGGTGACATCTCACTCTTCACTCCAAGCTGTAGTGTGGGTGTGGGAGCTGCTGGGTGGGAGGGGAGCTCTTACGCACAATAATAAGACATCCAGAGCTTCATGGCCAATTCAGCCAGACCCTCGATGCATAGCAGGAGGCTGTGGCCCCACAGCAGGGGGGCGCACCACCCAAAGAGTCAAAAACTGAGCTCCATACTCGCCTATCACAACTGCATCCTTCCATCATCAGCGCTCCTCGGATGGTGCAAAAGTCCTCTTGGTTAACTGATCAAACTGTTTAATAATTAATGCACGAACAAATCTATATGTATGCAAATTACAATTAGCAGGCGAGTTCCACAGGCAGTAGCAGGGGCTGAAACATGTTTTGAGCATGCTGCTCTGCTACCACAGAGTAGCAGCTGTCCACAATCTGGATTTGTTGAGCTGTAATTTCCACTGGAACAAGCTCTGTGCCAGTATTATTCTTAAATGAGACACATTTGTGATGAGCAGGAGGCAGAGGCCAGCAGAGCAATGGAAGGAAATTAACTGCTCGAGGGCAGAGCCATTCTGGGTGAGTTCATTACAATAAGAGTAAAAAACTTCAACATTGGCTTAACTCCTTAATGTCGGGTCTGCTCACTGCGCTGCCACTACTGCTCTGTCAACGATTTATAGGGGCTTGAAGAGAATAAGGTCGACATCTAAATTAGACCTGGCGGAGATCATTTGGAGGACTTTCAGAGTTCCGCTACATAGGTTTATTTTAGACTAAATCAGCTTCCGTTAGTGACACAATAACATTAACAAGGACAATAAAATGAGAGCAGAGTGAAGGTGGTGGGGGACTGGTATGCTTGCGAGGGTGCAATATGGATTTATACTTTTCTATCTTTTTCGACACCGACAGTTCTATAATTAAATGCATAATTCAGCTGGTTTATGTAAAGATGGTGTTTGTGGGTGTTAATCATGCATGACTGTGTATGTAACATATGCAAGTTGTGGAGGCAGACATGTATTTTATGTAGGGCAAAGAAGCCAAGACATCTCATTAGCCCTGGATGCTAGTGGAGCTGGCCGGAGCCGTCTGGGGTGCAGCACGTAAGTGTGTGCGCAAGTGTGCAGACCGTGTACATGCACACATCTGCTGTGTGCAGGTGTACAGATGACGGAACATTTATGCCACTGTAAACTCCCGTCAGTTGGAACCAGTGGATGTGTGAATGTGTCCGACAGTACGCATGTGTGTGTGTGTGTGCATGTCTGTAAAGGCTGTGTTGTGTGACTCATTACCGGTAGGCTCGCTGTCTCGATGTTGCTTGGCAGGGGGCTCATCTGTATCCCAGGGTGTGAGCTGGTTGATGGGCGTCTGTCCCCACCTCACCCCCGGAGCCAGCAGCAGTCCTGGGGTCTGGCTGTCTCCAGGAGACAGACCAGAGACCTACAGCACAGCAGCAAAAAACATCACTCATTAGAGCATCGTAGGAGAAAAAAACGAAAGCCCAAAGAAATGTGGGAGAACTAAAACCACCAAGTCACACCCCCTGATCTTTAGATCCTACACTGCGCAGCTTGTTTGTAAATTGCCCTAAAACCAGTTTTGTTTGATCAACAACTAAAATAAAAGAATGCAACAAATCACAGCCATCAAACTCTTGTTTAAGGTCTTGAAGTGAGTCGTGATAATGAAGCCTGGCATACAATTAGCGGTGAGTGAGTGCTGATTACAGTCTATATATAATGGGAACAAGGGGGACAGACGTGTGTTCCCGGCCTCAAGAGTCTTTGCAGAAATACAATATACAATTAATAACAATTAACTTTCTAGTGTGGGCTACATTCAAATTCAGATCCTCCCCCCTGAGACTGTGTTTGTCTTAATTTTGCAATGAATTAAACATTGTGTTCACTCGAGTGAGATAATAGAATTCTGAACACAAACAGTAAATAGAAAGAAATCCTTTTGTAGGGATGACAGAAAAGAAAAATGTAATTTCAAAAGAGAAAATGAAAAGCTAGGTGACAATGTGTGCATGGGGGTAAATCCAATGCAACTTCACCAAACCAAACTAAGAATTCACTAAGCCTTTCTTTGGCCCCACAGCTCTAATATTTTGCTCTGGTAGGGGAGTAAGAAATGTTATCAGGCAAGTCCAGGCTGATGAAAACACAGGGTCAATCACCACTGGACTCCTGAGCAATATTCGCCTCTCCCTATCTGCAGTTTGGATGCTCGGTCTAACAACCAGGCAGGGAGAGGGCAGAGCCAAGCCTGATTCCCCTGCTCGCCCACTCCAGCCTCCTGAGTTAATAGAAAAGACCAGGTTACCAGGCTCCTCATGGCTGATCCCTCCATCCCTCAATTCCATTATCCTCCCTGACCCGGCGTCCACTTCATCAAGCACGGCATCATGCATTCTGCATCAGCTGTGTCGACAAACCCGCATAAGAGCCTGGGCACCACGACAAAAACGCAATCCAGACAATTCGCTTCACAGTGAATTAATGTGAAGCTTTACATATCGGATCGATCCCATTTCTGAAAGATTCATCCTCCCTGCTTTAAAATGGATTTATCAGAGCTTTACAGGGCCTTTAACACTATACATTACATTGTATTGTAGCCGCACAACATCTGCTCTGCAATAAACAACTTCACAACAGCAGACAAGTTCCATCAGTGTCACTTACTTGATAAATCCATACTGAAAGTTATCTGACAGTTTGTAAGTGCTGGGGGCAAAAGGAAAAAAAAACAGCAAAGCGAAACATCTCAAGGCAAAGTAGAAAACAGAGTGATGGAGTGAGAGAATGAAGCTGGGTTTAGGGGGGAGACAGTCTGTCAGGTCTTTTTGTCCGGCTCAACCTGTCGACTTCAGACAAGAGAAAACTAAAATGGTTTACTCAGAGAATGCCCTAAGCGCTCAATTTCATCTGAGAGCCCTGGAGACTCAGGGAGGGAAAATTCTGAGCATTTTCAAGGTGAGGAGTTGCTTTCTATAGCCCACTATTTGTTTTAATGAGCATCTTCCCTCCTCCGCTCTGTGTACTTTACTGTATTCCTCTCCAGCCATGCTTTACCTTCCCCTCTATACAGGCAAGCCCTCATTAACTTGCAGCATTGCCTCTCTTACATTCCTTTAGCCCTGCACCTGCCTCGTAATATTCTCTCATTAATACTCCCACCCATTTACCCAAAACAGAGTGAGAAAAAAAACAGGAAAAATCTCTTCTGCTGAAAGGCAATCCATCTGTCACAGCTTTAGTGCACCAGGAAAAAAGAAAAAAAAAGGTTCTTAGTCAGCGCCATCACATTGACAGCATATCAGCTAGGCTCAGGAACAATCCTGACTTGAAAATGATCAAGGTTAGATAGGAAATACACACACACAGTCACATACACACTGCACACACACAGCAGTTGAAAACACATGTGCACGTACACACACACACACACACACACACAGAAGCCAGGCGACATCAGACGGGATGTTTATTAAGACGGCAGACTTGCTGAAGGTGGGAAGGAAGGTACTGCAGGTTCTGGGACAGCGCCTGCCATTTTCTCTCAATTCTATTTGGTCTCCCTATTTCCAGTCCCCTCCTCCCTGGCCGCCCATTATCACCGGGCAGCAGATGGTTTCCTCTGACTCGACAAAAACCATGCTGGAGAAGACTGGAGCCAGATAAATAATTTTTGAGTCGTGCCAAGCCATTCTGTGTTTGTTGTCATGCTGGCTGGGGGAAGGTTATTTTGTGCCGTAAGCAACGTCCGTGCATATGGACCACATACGGTAAGTGTGGAACACAAAAGGTGCAATCACCCAATTATGGGCACACATGCATGACATACACATGAACCTGCATATACGTATGTACAGATGAAAGACATTCTCAACCAGTTGAACTTTTACTTGAGTTTTATGTCTGCACCCTATGCACACAAGCAGCTATGTGCAGAATGGGGCTTATTTTCATCATCCATTAATCTGTCAAACACTTTGGTATGTGAAATGTCAGAAATTGTTAAAAATGTCTGACACAAGTTCCCGTAGATAGAGATGACTCATTTATAAGGCTTGTTTTGTCCGAACAACAGTTCTATACCAAAAGATGCTACACACACCACAACCACGTAAGAAAGAAAAAAACAGGAAATCCTCACAATTGAGAGGCCAAAACCAGCTTTGACACTTTCCCATGAAAAATGACTTAAACGATAAATATATACTTGTCCTCCTCCATCCAGGAAGCAGAGACAGCAGTCAGATTCTGATTGGCTTATCAGCTCTGTTCTCGGACATGGCACACACTGACATCTGTCGTTATGTGCGCTCTACCATCTCGCAATAGCAGGCGGCATTATTGTGCCTACCAGAACCTCTCGTCACCGGCCACCATCTGCTTAGGGCACATATAGGAGGGGCCTTGTTGTGATCCAGGGCTCCGGGCATTGATTGTTTTGAGTCATACACATCATCCACGTCAATATAAAACAGAGTGTTTGCTCATGGCTTTGTGTTTGCCTGTGCATTTAGGTTGAGCCAGCCCATGTCTGTGTGAGGTATTGCACTGGTTCACTGGACACCAGGCTTCTACAGAGAACTACCACCATAAACATTCTGCATACGCTCTAGCTACAGTATTTGTACCTGTTGTGCTTGTGGTATGGGATTGTGTATGTAAGTCTGAACATATATTGCTCCCATCAGGTTAAGAGCTGGCTTTAGTTTCCTCAGAGAAATTACTTTATTGCTCGACACGGGGAGAAGTAGCAAGAGAGAGCGAGAGAGAGGGAGGGATGAGTACACTAGAACACCCAGGTCCTATTGGGGTAAACAACAATACAGCACACCCTGATCAAATCAACTAACTGCTATGAGATTTAATAACAGGTCAGAGTGAAGAGAAAAAAAAAGAGGTGTTGTGAGAGCAAAGCTGGTTCTGTAGGGGGAAAAAAAAAAGAGGAGGGTTGAGGGGAGGGCCTGGGCCTTAAATGGAGAAAGGCACTCACACAAACAGAGCAAGTCAGTGACAATACCACAGTGAAACGCTAATCTCGTAAAATGTCATTAGCACAACTGCCAGGCACAATGAGATAGCAATGGGCAATGGTCAATGGGCTGGCTCAGGCCAGCGTTACACCAGTTGATTATGTTCTACCTTTTAAGGTTTAGTGTTCCTCTTGTGGCAAAGATCTTTACGCTAAAGAAGAAAATAACAGACCACAGGCAAGGAAGGGGGGCAATGTTGTCTGACAACACTCGGCTGGCATGGTAATCGGGCCTGTTAATGTGCAGTTGTTTTCCTGATAGCTTTATGAGTTAATCTAATCTAAAACAGATGGACAAGAGATGTTCCTGGATTTCTTGTGGTCTAGCGTGGAACTGCCATCATGGTTTAATTTAAATTCATCCAGGAAAATACACCTCCACAATCAACCGGTTATCTCGGGGGAGATGAGTTTACACAAATGTAATTATAATCAAAATTTCAATAACGGCAGCCACTGCAGCGCCTTGCTATATTGTGTGCACCTGTAAAATAATATCGCATTGTAATTCCACACCATGAACAAATCCTAAAAAACAGTATGTGCGGGCAAGGAAATGAAATGCAACTCCGACAGAATGGCTTTTTGTTCCCTTTGGCCAGGCATGGACAGATACAGTGAATTTGGCTGAAATGTGGAGGGTGATGGAAATAATGGCTTTCCTCAGAGAAAAGAAACAAAGAATGGCAGCGAAGGAAGGAGAGATAGATTGAGAGGCAGAGTAAGACAACCCCATCTATCGCATAGCCTTGTATCATTGCCTTTGACAGATCATTTTCAGTTTTTCTAAAATAAAGAGAAAAAAAAAGACATTTTTTTTCCCCCTCCTGCTCCAACCAAGTGTGGTCCGAAACTGACCAGGAGCACCAACGACTGTACAAAAGCGCATTTTCTTTCGACCATTATTCACTTACTGTATAGAGGTATCTCTTTTCCATGACAACGCGCTGACACCTAAATGTAAAGTGGATTTGTTCTGGGCTTCCATCATAACAGTGCCGAATGCTGGAGTCGAACCATGGGGCAGCTGTGTCCAATCTATTAGACTAGTACATAGCGGAGCATCTCACGAGAAAACAAAGACCACCGCGACATTTTTGCCAGCCATCTTAAAATGGAGTGGTGCTCCCACATGCCGAATAGCGTGGTGCCATAGACGGGGAATGTGCATATTCAGTATGATGGCTGCACACTGAAGAGACAGAGAGGAATCGATGCACTGCATCATGGAAAGTATAAAATGTTGCATTTCGTGAGAATTAAAAAGTCTATCTTGTGTGGTGTTTAAAGACCTTACTGTGAATTGGAGGAGCCCATATTTAAACAGTCAGATAAATGACTATAGATACAAATCTATAGCTCTTATCAAATCCCTCTCTGATGATCCCAGTTGGTAATTCATATGAAAAATTTATTGCATTACATAACACCTACATTACATAATCAGTCTTTAATCTTGTGCTTTCTCACCATTACTGTCCATAATGAGAAGGAACAGAGAAAAGTAATGTTAAGTAGAAGGAAAATTGCCTGTTAGACTTAAAATCTAAATCATTGTTTATGTTTATACAATGTTTATGGTGATTTTCATGGAGTCTACTGAACAATGCTTGCCACCATTTATGACACCTGCCTATTTCTTAAAGAAATACGGCAGTTTTAAGATATGTCATAAGTGTAGTCACCGTCTGCATCGAGGCAATTTCAGTTAATACAAGAATAATGTCAGCCATTACTGGTGGTTGACTGTTCATGACTGGCAGTTTGTGCACTAAAAATCGAAAATCCAAACATAGGGGATACTTCCAGCCGCCAACACTTAACACTGACCCCCGGCTTCACGACAGACAAACATAATGAAAACACACACACACACACACACACACACACACACACACACGCGCGCCTGGTGGGTATATATGCTATTGATGCACCAAAGAAAGGGCTACGGATGCAGACTCTATAATTTCAAGCCCCAGGCCAAACGACTGAAGGGGAACGGACTTCACTTCCACTGAAATTTCAGCTAAGACACTCAGACAGCTAGGCAAGCTCCTGGCTCGAGCACTCGTTCCAGAAAAGAGAAGTGTGATCGCAGGGGCGAGGCCGACAAGCTTCAGTGGAAAAGCAGGGCTGGAAACCCCGCCTAATATCCCATGAGTGCTCCGAGGTTACAGTGCTTGCCCTCCAAACCTTACCTCAATCCCCCCCCTTTTCTTGTGTTTTCTTTTCTCTTGCAGACAGTATAAGTGGCCGGGGTGCTACAGCACCGTGAACAACTTTTTTCTGTGGGACTAAGCAGCGGTGGTAAGGCTTCTTAGAGAAGGTGACTGGTGCTTGGACATGTGAGCTGTGGAGACTTCCTTATGTCATGGAAACGCCTCCCAGAGGAACGTGTCAGACACCATGTTGCCCTCCGTTGGCACTGGCCGGGACAGTGAAAGACATAGGTCTCCAGCAGGCCATGACCCTGCCTGATATATGGTGAGTGTTTGGGGAACACAATATCCACTGCCTGTCACAGCAGCAGCCTGGGAGGCCCAGAGACAACTGTGTAACTCTCGTCTGTGGTTGAAAGTGAGGAAAAATGACTGCTATGTGTGGGTCTTGTGTGTGTGTGTGTGTGTGTGTGTGAGAGAGAGAGTGAGAGAGAGAGTGCATGTGTGGCTGTAACAAATGAGCATTAACTGGGCAAACAGCCATTCAGCGCTAAAGAAAAAATTGAATTTATATTGATATTGCAATATGAAGGGAAACAATATCTACTTTGCCAAGAGTGCAGTGTGGGGAGTTCTTAAATGTATTTTACAATGCATGCAATCTGCCAGCCAAATACTGGGATTTTTTTGGCAGATTGGACAAAAACCAAATGACCATATGGCAGGGCTGATAATCAGGGGGAAAATGCAGTTGATGCTTATTGCACAGGACCACACTAATATAATGGTTCAAGTTCCAAACGGGTATATTGTCTGAACAAAAGAATTTCATTATCACTGTGTTCATACACATTTCCATTGCTCTCTGACATACAGCGAGTCAACATTGCCTTAACAGTAGCATGTTTGTCGCTTCCGTTTGCGTAACAGTTGAGGCATTTATTCTGTTAACATTACAGAACGTACAGTATGTGTGAAAGGGCCTTAAGTTATCAGGTTGCTATTGTAGCGGGCAAATAGTTTGGAATAAATCTTCCACTCTATTCACTTCTTACCACCAATGACAAGTTCGCTGCTGTGTTCGACAAATTCATGAAAATATTTGCCTTCAGTTTGGGAGAAAAAGTTATACACCTCACTTAATATTGCTATTGCTAGACCATAACATCACATCTCCACACATTATTCCCCCTTATCCCTTGTTTCTTCTGTAACAGTAAGCAGTGGAGTGGGAAGGCAAAAGATGTTGCTCCTGAGCGATAATCACTTCCCAGTGTTAAGATTTTTATTTGAACTCTGTAGAATTCAGCCGCCCACGAGTCCAATAAGAACAACTAAATGTTTGCAGATCATCTTTAAGGATTAGCTTTATAGGACCTCTGCTTGACTTAATGTATTAACGAGACAAACAACAAAAAGCTCTTGTAATGCATCTATGGTCAAGAGCTGGACTCTTACAAGTCTGAAGTATATTTCATGAGCTAAACAGATAATTTCATGTTCATTCTGTGATGCATACAGATACAGACAGATTATAAAACAGACAGACAGAGCAAACAGGCAGTTCGATGGATGCTACAATTCCATAGAGCCTCCTATTGACTTTCACTGGGCACTGAGAGATCTGGCAGACACAGAAGCAGTGTTTGGTCAATAGTGGTCCCACAAGTACAGAACAGTCAGGTTTCTGGCCAACACCCATGCTGGTGTTGAAAAAATGCCCAAATATGAGCTGTGAAATATCTTATTTCAAAACAGATGTATTGAAAGGAAGGTATTAACAGGACTGTATTTTTTTTAACTTCCCATCCACGTCCAGTTTGCCGAAATGCGCATACTGAAGCATTTTACAGTGTTACATCACCTCAGCACCTGGAAGGCAAAATCTCTAATCAGACAAGTGAGAGTAATTAACCTGAGAATACAGGCACAGCTAGTGGCAAGCCTTTGCCTCAAATGTGCCAAATATTATGAGAGCACAATGACCAAATGTGTCCGCTCCACTCAGATGAACTCCGGACATTGAAATTAATATACCAGTTGGCTACAGAGTGCCTATCACCTTTCGTTGGGCTTCCTAAAAATAGCAGAATAAATGAGGTACAGCAGAATCTGCATTACAACGCTGTCAAATCAAAAGCCCTTGTGACTCCACTAAGGTATATAATTACCAGTGTGCCTTCAAGCCTCTTACTATCTGTTTTTGCAGCCGTTTTATTCACCACAGAGCATTTCCTGGTGAAAGGAATTCAATGTGCTTAAACATTTCGACATTTGAGCCTCACAAGAAAGCAAAAAATGTGTTCAGGTACTAAATGCAGATCTATTTTATGTAGACCTATTTTATTTAAATGACATGACTTGAGCAGGGATAAGGACTTTATCAGCCCACATATATGTAGTGTGCAGGCAGCCACATGTGTAATCTGTGGCCGCGCTCCAGCCTTTGAGGTTTCAGTCCTGGAGCTCCAGCACCGCTCCCCCAGGGTTTAAGAGGAGACTGAAAGACTGGTTTATCCCACAAGATGAAGTGGTCAGTGCAGCTCTGTGCTCCTGCAAGCACAGGGGGGAGTCCACACAGCGCACTGCTTGGGGTAAGATATACACTGAAGAGACATGCTGGGATCATTAGAGACCCAAGACTCCCAAAGAAAGTGAGAAATAGCCATGAACTACACTGCGGCAGGTGGATAAACAGACCTTCGCTTTAATTATGGGAGGATTTTTTTTAAGCAAAAGGCCTTTCTGTCTGTTTGGAGATGCCTTTCAACCGCCTGTGAATGAGCTGCTCTTGATTTGGTCTAATGTTGTTTTTCAAATGCTAATGTTATTCTATACAGATGGCAAAAGTAATTTCAAGGTCCATATCCTGTGTCGAAAGTTACAATTGACAAGTAAAATGGGAGTCTTTTTGAAGATTGGTTGATGTCTGCATGCTTGTTTTATTTCGAAAAAAATAGTGTTCCAAATTAACTCGACACCGAGTTTCCAAAAATCAAGAATCATTGAGGGAACAACACGGTTTGTCTTCCATAAAGAAAAAAAAAGTAATAATTATGGATCCTGGACTATTTTCACTATTGTAAGAATAGAATAAATCAATTTATACCAGCAATATAAAATACTGCATCCTCTATGTGCTTAGAAAGTCGGTGTTTTCAAGTGCTTTTCCTGGAAAAGCTCTCTACTCTGTAAGTACATATTTCAAGAGGTAAAAATGATGCAGTGTGCCTGTCTATGTTGCAGTTGACACACATTCTCTATTTCCTTTGTTTTCTGTTTTGAAGGTGTCCAGTTCTCTTCAGTAGATGCAAATACTGAAGTTCTACTCCAGACTAAAAACAGTATAGAGAGAATCAAACAAACTGTAAACGTGTCAAGAAGAAATTCGTCTAGCTGGTTGGCATCGGTTTGTCCTTCCCCAATTTACAGTTCAGTATCTATTTTATCAGTGCCAGTGAAATGGGCAGACTTACAAAGATTTGCTTTGAGTCTTTGTAGCAGGTACATGCACACATCCAATTTGTAAAAACTAGGACTTCAAAAGCCAAAAAAACATTCTTGAAATTCATTTTTAAGCCAATCTTTAGTCTCTTTGGCATTTATACAATTATTTGATTTTGTTACTCGATTTGCTTGTTTGTTATGTGATAATGTGAGAGATGAGAAAGTGTTTCTCTTTTTTGCTTCACAGACAGACAACATTAATATTCATGAGTGAGATGATTAATCACTTACATGGATGAGTCATGTTACTAAAAACTGTTCCTGCAGCCAAATATAAAACTAGAATACCAATGAGCACAAAAGTGGGGCTTAATACCTAATGTGTCGTCTGGCTTATGTAAAAAGACACATAGCGCACCCTATAATCAATAAAATGCACAAACAGAGACCGTTAGTAGTTTAAATGTTCCATGGATACAACAATTCTGGATATCTTCATTTGCTCTAGGCTATAGCTCCATTCAAAACAGGCACTTCAGGAAAATGTGCAATTTTACAAACATGTCTTGAAAAGGAAAAAAAAATATTTCCATGAACTGCAACATCTGCAAATATGAGTTCTTCTGCAGCAGCTGATGCAGTTAGTTTTTGAGTAAAGTTTTCAGGGGACTATATCGAAATGTCCCTCTTCTTGACCAGGGGTGTGCACGTCCCCTTTACTGTATCTGAATGGAGGTAATGATGCCACTGGAGGCCGACTTTAAAGACACTTCTGTGTCAGCGGCAGAACCTATGCTGTACAGATTCCTATACAACCCTGCACACTGGTTCCCTGTGCACTTGTTGACAGGAGCTTGTAATCTGAAATAGTCTGCAGGGTTGAGCTGTTAAGTCCCTTGTAGGAATGGGATATGGTGGGAAGGGGAGGACAAGGAGGAATACGAGGAAACATCTTCCATCCAAAGCTTATTGAGCTGTCAGGTTTCAGTCCCCATCAGAGAGCATTGATTTCCTGTCACATATTCGCCTGTGTGTGTGCTTTTACATCAGTCTTTGACAAGATCGCTTCGCATAATGGGCCTGCTTCGGTGGTTATGACCACATCAGGAAGCCTGTCCACATATTGATCTGTGTTGACGCCAAGCAAAGTCCTTTATTTAAATTGATCCATAACAGAGTAGCCAAGTGCTGGTTTCACACTCTGATCTTTAATGGAAACCTTCAGACTGTACATTGAGTGAGACACAGTGGACTCATCACAAGCTCTGACATGGGGGTGATGCAGAGACAGCTAATAGTGCAAAAATGTCTGGATGTGGAGATTTAACATTTCCCCTTTGCAATGTATTCGCTGTGAATTTTGAGGAGCTGACTTGAAATTATATTTTGGCATTAGCATTTCAGTGACCTTTCCAGCACTCAATTTAGCCATCAAAACTATACTGCTCCAAAAGGAGCAGATACACTGAACAGAACAACTGATGAAGTGGATGAACTTCTTTTTAGGGGGTTTACTAAACAAGAAGTTTGTCGCATAAAGTTGCATGAAAAAATATATAGAGCCCACACATCTACTTTACTCTACAACAATGTAAAATCAATTATGCTTTAAAATGCCCCAGAAAATGTAACCTGTAAACTGTACAACAGAGGACCCATTGCATAACAATAATATTAATCTTAAGCAAGGAGAAGGGACAATAAATAGGTTGTGTTTTCCATAGAGACCAGGCCTCATAATTGAGGTATACAATGTGCATGCAGAGGACATGGCGTGTGAGAATAGTCACAATCTCTTGGCCATACCCAGACATTAGTGAGAGTCATTAGGCTCATTTAAATGAGGTCATTAAGCCGATGAAATGAGGCCGTATATTTGAGTGCAGAAACAAAAGAAAGAGCTCCCCATTTCTCACTGGTACGCAATCTCTTCTAAGTCAAGTACGCCATAACTCTGATTTGGAAGAGCGTGGGTGAGGCAGTTTGGGGGGGCCAAAAGTCACCAACTCCAGACAGTTCATCAGTGCATCCTCTTTCACTGTCAAATAAACTTTAATACTAGCAATAACTGCAATAACAACTTCAACGCGCTGTTAGTGTTGTATGCTGGACTTGATAAAGCAGCAATTAGGATGCTTTAATTAAACCATGTTTTATTTTTTTGTCCTAAAGCTGATATTATTCAACCTGGGGGGACTCATCAGAGCCAAAGAAGGTCCTCTTTTACCTACAGCTCCACAGCAAACAGTGTCTCTACACACACATACTGTATACCATGATAAACAATGCAGCCATAGCTGACTGTGCACATTCATAAAATACTTTAACAAAAGACATTTGGAAGTTTTCTACATGTGAAATAAAGGGCGAGTCTCTGCAACAATGGTTTCTAATTGCAGCACTAAAAGAAATGCCAAATAAGCAGACAGGTCCTCCAAATTGCATAGCTTATAACCTCCCTCCTGAAGGACACAAGCATCTGCCGATCTGACGTCCCTATCTGCAGGACGATCTTCTGTCAGTGCCTTCCAAATCACTGGTGCACCAATAAAAACCACATGGTTAAGTGCTGGAATAGATGTAGGAAACAAGAAGTTAACATTTTTTGACCCATCCAACTATCCACAGTATAATAACGTTATCACAAATGGGATGAGTGTAAGACAGGAGGGACAAAAAATAAATAAATTAGACACACGAGTAATGCCAAGATAATGATAGCTAAGAAGAACAGAGCTTGTTGTGTATTTATTGTTACACCTCTGCTGTGAGGTGCCTCAACATGTTGAGAAGTGACAACAATCGCTCGTTTACTGACAAATCCCACTTATGTGCTGAGCTAGGATTATGAGTCTGATTAAAAACGATGTTCCTTTTGTTGCTAAAGTCTGATGAATCAGTGAAGGGTGCTACAGCCAGAAGATGTGCCCTGGAATTAATCACATCCTAAAGCTTTTGTTTTTTCCTGTATTGCAGAGTGCAAGACTGAGGAGCAGCTCACAGAACATTCATAGTCTCATCTCAGTCAGATCTCAAGATGAGATGGATTAATTAATTACCAGCGTCTTTGTAAACCATAGGAAGTATAAAATGAACGTGTTTGTGGGCTATGCAAGGTTTAAATCTTATTTTCGCTTGCAGGTTTTCTTCTGTTTTTGCCCATTGCTGCAGCCGGGTGCAATCTGGCGTATGGTAAATAGCCCTTAAATTAGGTCCCTGGCCTTCCAGCTTTGTTATCTGTGATGATCAGAACAGTGTGTGCTGCTTGAAAAGACCCATTTTCCCTCTGGCACATCATTTAACATGTCTCATTTACTGGGAAAATATGCAGGTCACACACCAAGAGATTTCTGGTCACATCCTTACCTCGCTCAAACAAATTTAAAGGATTTGAATTAGAACAACTATTACATTTCGTTTTCTCCTTGTGTTTCCACCTGATAAATATTAATGTTTTCTTTTACTTTGACCACAGTAAATTTTAAGTAGGCGCCTTCAGCAGAAAGAGAAAAAAAATTGCCTTGTTACTTGGTAATGATAGCTCAACCTAGATCTTTGAGGGGCAGCTTAATATAAAATAAGCAACACTGGACACGGTAGAAGGAATATTATGCCAGGAATTGAAGAGGAGACAGAACTCACTAACTCAAACTGTTTCAGAATGTCTCAGCTTACAACTGAAAAAGAGAAACAAACTGCTTTATAGACAGTAAGTAAAATGTAATTTATACAGTCACCCCCAAAGCGCAAAAGGTGCTTTTCAGAGGCAAGAGTCACAACACCTGAAATGTATTCATGTCATGCGATGTCTGTGTTTATATTAAAGTTATTTTACCTCGAAGGCTTTGGACAAAATGTGTAGTTGTCAGCCATTCAATGATAAAGGTTTTTATATTGAGATTGGTATATTCTTTCACGTTAGAGCACAAGAAAGTAAATAAATTTGATCAAAAAGTAAAAGTAATCACTTTGCAGCCACAATTTCCATGTTATATATTAGACCATTTCATTAGTATTATTGATGCATTAACATGTAAGCTGAATTTCAATGTTGGTGATTTAATTTACAGTTGATGAATTGTATTTTATATGCTCAGAGGTTTTAAAATCTCTACATGTAAAGCAACTATAAAACAGCTGTCAAATAAATGTAGTGGAGTAAAAGGTACAATCTTTCCATTGGAAATGTAGTGTGCAAGTATAAAGTAGCATAAAATGTACCTCATAATTGTATTTATATACAATGCTTGAGTAAATGTGCTTAGCAACTGTGTACCAGTGATGTTAGAGCAAACCCAAACCACAATGATCTTAAATCAACTGACAGTTATTTAAATGTATAAATTCCACTGGAATTTATTAAATTCTTTCCACTTTTTGTGTGAATCAAAACAGACTTTCAATATATACACAGATTGGTGGCAGCCATTTACAGGGGCAAATCATGTGCATTAAAAATCTCCACTATTCAGTCTGCAGCGTTTTTCTTTCTTTTGTGTGTGCATAACGAGAATCATGATTTACTTCCGTAATAATCCTGCATTCTTGTAGGGAAAGAAATTCAGAAAGCTGCTGCGACCTCGCTGATCCTATATGTTCTACTTTACCATTTAGAACTAGCTTACACTGTTGGCATCACGGTTCAAATCAGCAGCTCTCATTCCCCGATTCACAGATGGTTTATTCAACCGCACTTATTCATTTTTAACCTCGTCAAGGTAATTATTTTGCAGAAGAACACAGACACACCCACACAGTCTTCACTCTGCTTTTATTCTCCTGAGAGGAGAAGAAAAAAAAAAAAACCCTCACAAACCCACAACGCTCAGCATAGGATTGTCAAGTTGGCAGAGTAAACTTGCAGTAACAAGACAATTCTCCCCATTTTCAATCATCTCCATTGTGGATTCACAAAGCTCAAGATAATAATTCAGTCAATTTTCAATTGGATTGTTCTGTACTTTCTGTGATTTAATATGAAGCAGCCTTGACTGCCCTTAAAGAATCAGGAAAGACTATTCATGACTGACTGCAAGTCAACAAACAGTCTACTACAAAGCACAATATACACTGAACTCTTTGTGCACTTGGTAAAAGTCAGCTCATAGTCTCTGTTCGGTTGGTATCTGACATTGCTGCTTGCTTGTTGAAATAAGATGATGAATGACCTTTCAAGTGGAGATATTAACATCTGTTTCTTGTCATATCTGTGAGCCGAACTTAGTCATGATGACACGCTAGCTCTAATAGTTTGAGGATCTTTTGCGTTAATGAAGGACGTGATATTGTCAAATACAGAATGCACTTAATATTCTCAGAATTTCTCAGTTGCTGGCACGACCATGTAAAGGTTATTTAAAAGGTGATGCTAGTGGTGTGCCTTCTCCATGTGTAGCAGATGAACACACCTGTCAGGAGACACATCCTTTATTTGAACAACATACTTTATTTGCATTTCAATTGCTGACACATCCTGTTATATGTCCCTTTTACTGAAATGTTACGGACATCACTTATATAGGTTTTTCAACCTTAATGGTTCCCCAACCGTGTTACCAACCGTGTTAGCATCCTCTCTGTGCTTATGTTATGCTAATGATGCCTTCTAATACTCTTTTTGTAATAGATCTGAAACTCACTACCAAGTTTGTGTGAAGACTCATGACATCACTGGACGGCTGGTCATAGATCTGCACCAGTAAACATTTAAACAGCGCTGCAAAAAGAAACAAAGTCCACAATAAATCCTGTCCCTAAAAATAACACATGCAAGCGCTGGATACTGACTGCACTTGGCTCGCGTTTGACAATATTTATTGCCACCCTCAGATGCACGGCACTTCCCATAATGCCTCATGATGAAATGGTTCCAATTTCAATATGACCTTGAGAGTGTTCTCTTTATGCGCTGTTCTGACATACCACGCATCATCAGGAGACACTCAAGATGTGGTGGGACTTAGCAAACAGTCCCCCGAAATCAACTTCTTAATTGAGATGGCAGCTGGAGAATTTCCAACAACAACAAAAACAACCTCAACACTGACAGAAGGCTGCATTGTGGGACAGAGACATTCTATTTTTTTTTTTTTGCAAAATGGAAATATGACTCAAACTGGGCTGACATTTAGGCTATAGCTCACAGTAATAGCACCAGTAATGGATCAAATGAACAGGGGATGTCATAATGGAAGGGAGCAGCAGGGAGCGGTACAACAATCATACCTTACATTTTCATTTGTGTCAAATCACCTCTCTCGCTCTCTCTCTGTAAATGGCAGGCAATGGCAGAGTACCTCCTGGCACGGCTGGCGGAGAATGACACTGAATCAGACTGGCAAGTCCACTGGAACAACAGCGCTACACGTACAGACATTGGTGCATCTTAAACAAGTCACACACACAAGAAGTGTAATGCACTCTTACACCGATGCTGCGACGATGAGAGTCGGGACACACAAAGTTGCTTGCACACCTACAATAATTTAAGACATAATCACCCCACTACGTAAAGAAGCGCTCCACTTCAGCACCAAGCAATTATAAAGTAATTACTTGATTTAATAAAGCTGTTACACTGACAATGATTGATTATAGTGAAATGAGTTTACTTCTAGTTTGTTGAAAATAACTTTATAGCCGATGTCACTGCTAACCGGATTTAAGAGTAAATTTGAGCACGAAAAAAAAAAGGAATGCTAATTAAGTGGCTGTTACTTTAGAGAACAGAACTTATTGTACTGAGCAATATTACACAGAACATCCACTATTCTGTCACCAGGGCCCTAACGTGTTACCTAGATAGACGTTAACCTGAAAAATGTACTGTTACATATTACTGATCTGTTACAGATTACCTACTTAAAATTGTCAACCAGTAGTGTAATCCATCAGATTAATCACATTTAGTAATCATAATCTAATTGCGTTCAATTACTTTTGGATTGCTTTGCCTCTAGACTCGGTAAAATATTATGTTGAACAGACATTTTATTCTATTCCAATTTGCAGACTAATTTGAACAGGGATATTATCCTCCTCTTCAAACATTATCAACTGTTATTTCCCAGAAGAATCTAATCTGATTACGGTTGCAATATAGTTGGCAGTGTTGTTATTAGAGCAGAATTTCAGAGGAATACAAACTGTGTGGCCTTTGTTGACGATTCGCATTTTTGTGCATGTTGTGACTGCAGAGCCTTTGAGAACATGTTTCAGGGATTAGGAGGACTTAAAAGTTGTAGGTAAATCTGATGGCCAGCTATTGATTTTAGCAGCAAGGAATGTGAAGCCCGGACTCCGTGAACAGTGGAGCAATTGCTGTAAAATTGGATTAAAGAAAAAAAGCGGTCAAGAGTTGTCAGACGTTATCTTAAATTCAAATCAGCAAGACGCAACCTAATTCATTTCCCAATTTATATAACCTGTCTTTATAACACATGGAACACAGTAATTATAAAGATATTTGCTATACTTGCTTCTATTTCTTGGATTGGTGGAGTGTTTGCTGTCTTTTATGGATCTTAAAATTTGTGTGCCAGATGCAGTAAATGTCCCCACTATGGTACACAGTGCAGATTTCTTGTTTCGATAGTTTGTTTTTCCTCATCCTGAACGCTGGCACAGTGGTTGAGTGGTTACCACTGCTGCCTCACAGCAAGAAGTTCCTGGGTTTGAACTTGTATCTGCATGAATTCATACATGAATGCGGGGTGTCTCTGTGTGTTAGCCCAGAAATTGACTGGTGACCTGTCCTGGGTGTACTCTTCACTTCTCAGCCATTGCATGCTGGGATACCCCCTGCGAAGAACAGGATAAGCAGGGATAGAGGATGAATGGATGAGTCCATTCATTCATAACGGCCATGAGTGAATGGACGTTATCGTACTGGAGTTTGTTATGTTGAACTTAATCAAGCGGATTATAGGCTACGAGTATCATCTGCCGGCGAGGCAATAAGCTACTGCAGCACCAAGTTCCTCACTTTTCAGTGGTGAAAGTACATTCACTCAAGAACTGTACTTACATATACTTGTACTATAGCCTGCTACATTTCAGAGAGAAATATTGTATTATTTACTCCACTGCAGTTATTTTACAGCTATAGTTACTAGATATCCATTATTAGATCATTTACTGAGATATGCAAGGTGAGCACTTTCATTTTAATAATTGTATACATTTACGGAACAGAATACTTCTTCCACCACTGTTTAATTACTACTAATCATCCCATCAGCCACTGGGTGATTGAACAGAAAAATGTTTATTTATTTATTGAGAAACAGACAGACAACAATAGCAACTGTCATTAGCCCTCTAACATCAACATCACATAAACCGTAATCTGAAGAGTGTGATGCCATTTCATGTAAAGTGTTACTCATGCCAGTGAACACTTAAAACTGTGTAGAAACAGTGTTTTAAAAAGTGTGTAAAAACTCACAGCTACTAAATTGTGTAAAGATGAAAGGAAAACATTTACATGGTGTATACAGTGGCTGTAGTTATGGCAGAGGAGTGCTTGGTAGTGTGATGATGCGTGGAGCTCCTAATGAGAAACACAGAGCTCTCAGTAATTTGTTAGAACGAGTTAAGGTCAAACCACAAATGCTGCATGATTGAGTCACCCCCAAAGTCCCTATTAGAATTTGCATTTAAAATATATCTATTATTTATGTGTGTATTATTAAAATGACTTGCTGTGGATCCCCTGAGCACAGTGCACAGGAAGACCCACAGCAACTGGACCACAATACTAGGTCGACAATCAAATAACGGACAGGGAGAAATGGAAGTATAATGAGACACAGATAAAAAGTAGTCTGGAGTCCAAGAACAGCATCTGTCAAAATAAAAGACCTTGTTGGATTTTAATCAACAAAACCACTTTCTAAATCCCTTTTCTAAATCTGTTTTGAGACGGAGTAAATAAAGATTTGTTTGTTACCTAAGAAGGTGGGTGAAATTATAATGATTCTGGGAGATAAACGTAAGTTTTTTATAGAATATCTGCTTGAATTATGCCATTGCTACAGCATAGTTATGCTGCAAAATCCATAATTTCAGTGCCTCTGCAGCGGCAACAAGACTAAGCCGCTTTGACTGCGTGTCTGTCAGACTGTGCCTGCTAAATGCAAACGTCAGCATGCCAACATCTTCACAATGACGATACTAACATGCTAATGTTTAGCAGGTCTATGTTTGCCATGTACCATGATGCATTAGTTTAGCCAGGGTTACCAACTCTCACGCTTCTGGCATGCGACACGCTTTCATGCTGCCCAAACAATTCTCACGCCAAAACATTGCCACAGAAACACAGATGAACAGGCGAACGCACGTAGCGTTGGTTACATACGTAACCCCCATTCTATGAGTATAGGTTCTTAAATTACTCGCTCATTGGTGCGCGATGCTTATCACCACGTTGACTGGACAGCTGTTCTGACCGTAAACCCTTCACAGTGCCCAGAAGGTGTTCAAGCAAGCCAGTGAATGAGTGTGTCTTCACTGGGGCATCGTTAAGGGGGGGGGGGGTAATGGGTAAACCTGGATGATTCATAGGGCCCCACTTTCACAGTCAGATACAGATATGCTGCCTTCAAGAAAGAAATCAGGTTACCAGAAAAGGAAAGAAAAAAAACAGAGAAACACAGCAGAATGAAGGGAGAAAATAACTGACCACATTTTTTCCAAGAAAATAAGAAAATAATTTCAGTGGTAAGTCCGTGTAGACAGCGTGCCCCAGCTGAACTGAGTAATGGTAGCCTAGCCAAAGGCTTCTAGCTACAGGATGCAATTTACCTTTCAGAGAAAGCAGTAATTAGTAACATGATGGTGAGCTAGCTATGACTAGCTAATTAGATCTTATTCAGATATTATTATAACTGTATTCCACAATATTTGTGTGAAATTTGTTAGCTAGCTAGACTAAAATTAAAACTTAACATGTTGTTCATTAAAACTAACACCAGTTGTGTAGTTATTTATAATAAATCATAAATCTCATGACACAGGCAGCTATTGATAACATTACAAACCAAAAACACTGCCAACACTGTTGATAAGGATGGAAGGTGGAAACTAAAATCTGCACAATTTAGTATAGAGCAGCAGAGTGTGATAGTACATTTAATAACACATTTTTAGGATGTTAAACATTTTGATTTCTATGTTAGGGGCCCAGTAGATTTTCTTTCGATGCCTCTGTGTCTTCATATATGTATTTGTCTAAGTGAGGGTGTGTGGTCATGTATTGGCTGTGTTCTTGTGTTTATTTCTGGTAACTTGTGAATATTCAATAAAACTGTGTAGTTGTGATATTGGAAACAACACATCTTTGACTTTCATAGTGAATGAACCTGTGTTCCCTTTACTGGGTTAGTGTGTCTAATATTGTTAAATTGTGAGTATATCCCAGGGTGGAGGTCCCGGGTTGGCATAGTCAGGCTACATCCTTAAATCTTAGAATATAAAGGTCCGCTCCTGCCACATGTGTAATGGTGCACACTTTTTTAAACCCTGATGGTGAATTAAGTCATTATGTGATAAAGTGCGTGTATGCGTAATTAAGTCCATAGACCATGGCATCAAAATCTCAGTCAGGTACCCAAAGTTGGTAACCCTGGTTTAGCGTGTTAGCATGTACATTTGCTAATTAGGACTAAACACAAAGTACAAAGGCTTACTGAAATGTCATTAGTTTACAAGTATTTGGTCATAAACCAAAGCACTGATTTACAGTTTGACCTGATTATGGTGTAAGCTGAAAAGTAAATCACTAAAGTCATTAGGACACCATGAATGTCTGTGCCACATTTCATTGCAATACATCTAATAGTAGTTTGGATATTTCAGTCTGAGACAAAGTGTTGGACCAGCCAACAGACATTGCTATTCCCAGAGACACACAGACTAAAAAGCATTCTCTTGTTCAATGTACTTCAAGTTATGTGTTGTTCAATGGAGACATTGAAGCTAAATAAAAATGTAGCCAGGGTCCTTCCCTTCCCACATATCAGGTTTGTTGGGAAAGGGGGGGGGCACCAAGTCAATTGGCTAACGATTTTGTTTCTAAGTATTTTCAAGAAGCCTCTCTCTCGCCTTGCTTATTGTCTCTTGTGCACCCAACTGAAAATCTTAACAAGTCAAGCAAATACATTTCAAAGCAAAGGCTGTCAGTGTCTATTTACAGTCAAAGAGAGTGCAAGCACTTTTGTCCACCTTTCTCAAATAAGAATGAAAGACTAAATGTCTTAGTTGGACTGGGAGTCGGTATTCAGCCTCAGGCAGCATCTGAGGGTAATTGTCCATAACTCCGCTTTCTGTAGCGATATTCATTTGCACAAATATATCCTGGGCAGCGCACTAGCCAAACATGAAAAAACCTCATTGTCTCTTGCTGCATGTAGACCTTAATACCACAGGCATGAGACAAAGCTGAGAGAAGTCCCAGACGTGCTGGAGAGAGATGCATTGTTTACCTGTGTATCTTACCCTGCCTGCCTCCTCACTGATATCTGATATTCCACATGACATGACTGATGCTTTAAAAGCCTGCATTCACCATCACCTTTCGTATGGAGTTAACCTTAAGGTGGCAGCACTTTGAATGTCAACCCCTCCACATGTGGACCTTTTTAAATGCCACCGCTCTTTATTCTGAAATTGTGGAACAGGACAGACAAAGGAGAAGTGGTGGCTAGGGAGGAAGGGGAAAGAGGCTGGTAGATGAGGTTTTTTTTTCCCCCACCAGAGTAAAGTCAAATGACATACAATCAGCTAGGCTCAGCAGGGGGTTAATTTAACACTTGAAGGGAATATGGGTACTAAGTGTGGGTCTTTGAAGGGCTAGAGAGCTGATCCGCTCATTCGATGATGAGCTCAATTACATAGATGGATGAATGGCAGCCTGAAACTACAGAGCAGAGCGTCCTTCTTTGGGTTCACTCTCTGTCAACTGCTTTATAAAAAGCAGCCTCTAAAATATGCAAATACTTTTTATAGACCAAGCTGAACGTGATACGTGTCAACATTTTCCCCATTTTTTTGTGCTGCATAACATTAGCATCTACAGTACATCGCACTTCTCTACAAAACAGATTTCACATGTAAATATCACAGGTATCACTGGTGTAAATTTGGGATTAAATGGCCGACTTGTTTTAGACTTCCGCTCATCTTTACGTGGAATTCCTTTGAATATCAAACCCCTTTGTGGGTTCAAGAGTGTTAAAAGTTAAAACATCACAATATCAGTTTTGCTAATATATGGCTGAATAAACTACTTTCAGAGGAGTTTGAGCTTCAAGGAGGTTGATGAGTGAAAGCAGCAGATTTAGCCATATTTTGCACCAAAACAATGAGTGTTATATTTATTCTGCATTTGCTATGGAAACTTGTCACAACTGGAAACCAGTGACTTCAATTAAAGCCCAGAACTGCTGCCGTTCTGGCCAGTAGTGTGTGAGTGTTTGATAGTCACAAGGTAAATTTGTGTGAAGAGAAAAACCTTTGACACAAACCTCTCACCCGCTGATAAAGAAGTGAAGCACAGTGGTGGCAGCGATGAAAAAGTATAATGGAAAATCTTAAGCGACAGCCACTTCAAATTGCCCAGGGATCAATGACCCCATGACACATTAGTGAATCGAGGAAATCTGACAACCTTGGACATTCTGTGGAGAGCAACGCGCCTGGCCATGGCCTTGTGCGTTTGTTTGTTCAGTAAGGTTCTCCTTTATGTTGTCAGGAGACTTGCTGAGAGCATTTCCAGTCTTGAAGACACGAGGACTAGGAGTCAAGCATCATCTGTGATCGCTCGGTGTCCTGTAACAGCTGTCTGCAGCATCAGAACATGCGGTTGCCGCTATCCCATATTACATCTCTGCCACTCAGCGCCAACGGATCAGCAATCCAATTTCACACAAACGCACTCAGAGGGAGGCAACGCTGGCGCAGGAATGAGGATCTATGCTTCACCAAAGACAAGAAGTGATCTGAAGTGGCTGGAGGGGTGGTGGTGGTCGGGGCAAGAGATGCGCTTTAGAATTAGATAGAGACAGTAATGGAAGAGACTTTCATCAATCCAGCTGCTGCAGAAAGCAGAGTAAACTCCTAATTTCCCCCAACCCACCTCTGAGCACAGAAGACAAAGCAATGGCAGGCACAGAAGGCAGACAGAAAGAGCAAGCCTCTGAGACAAATCTGCACTTTGTAAACACACCTTTGTTTGCGTAGTGACGACCAACATGCCGGTTTCTGCTCAGTCAAAGACCAATGAGACAATGATCTCTGTGTACTGCTGGGAGAGCAGATGTATAGTATTGAATGACAACACACTCAGTCCTTTCAATATAATACACACTCATATTGTGCATCTCATCTTTCACAAAGCAGAAAGAGATTTGAATCTGATATCCAATGACTGCGTATTAGATGGAGGCATCAGGCCGTCAGTTTGGAGCCAGACTCATAAGGCAGCCGATGTGCGAGGAGCCTGCTTTCCATTACCACCCACGCACACGCACACACACACAGCAGAAAGAGGAGAGCAAGCCCCTTCTGGATCATCTTCTCTTCTCCTGCCAGAGCTGTGCATGCAGTCTTTTGTAAAGCTCGCTGTAACCAGCACAAACCCACCCCAGAGCCAGGACCCTGAAAGGTCTCCTATTTTGGTATATCAATGGTTTTCAGAAAAATAACCTGTCTCTGCCTCAGTTTTATTTTCTCCAAGAGGATTAAAATCCAACTCAGATGAAGCAGATGCATCAAAAACAGAGGCAGAGAGAATGAGGACTTGGCCAGGATTGCAGAATTGTGATAGGAACGACAGGCAGTCAGATGGATAAATGGGGCGCCCCATTGTTGGTACAAAAGGTCAACAAGGACCTAGGCCTATAGACAAAAAGACGCAGTAGGACTCACAAGAGGATACAGATTGGATGAAACCTGTGGAACATCCTGTCACAGTGAGATTGACAAGAGAGACAAAGAGACTCATCGCCTTCACCTATTCTTTTGACCTGTTGCATTGTTATCGTCCCACATCTGTCAACAGTTTCATTTCTATTTGGATTTTTGTCTTAAAATCGAGAAGACCGCTGTCAATATTTTCAGCTGACAATAAAAGATAATGTCCTGACTGTGATGAGGGTGTGAGATTTCTGATAAATCTGTCATCAGATTCATGACTCCCATTTTCCATCCATCTGATTTCAAATGCTGATAAAAAATAAATAAAAAAAGAAGTCTGACAGCTCCCTTTTTACAGTGCCTTTTGTCTGACAGTTTGACAGTTTGCACGACTGAGGTGTCTGTCTGGCACTGTATCTCTGTCCTTGATTACCAATCACTGCAGTGTAGCCTGGTCTGATTCCAAGTGGAAAGCATTAATTCTCCCCACATGATGCCGAGACATCCAGAACCTGGTTCAACTGCTTCTGAAAAACACAATCACTGCTTCTCGTTAACACTCAAACGTTTCCATATATATCATCTTGAGGAAAATCACTGCTTTATCCCTGCTTTGCTCCCTTGAGGTCCACCGTTTCTTAATGACTCTGTTGTAGACACCTCACAGCGGATTTCTTTGTCCACAAATATTATGATGTTTGTGTTTATGAGGAAAAAAAAAAGATTATAAAGAATTAAAGCACGACTGATGGAAAGTAAAAACAGCAGAGTAGGAAAATTATGACAGTTTGTAAACTGTCAGACCAATTAAAATCAGGTGTTCGCATATGACTAGACTAGCTATGAATGTGTTCCTTAGAAACAGCAGGCACACTGTATTGTGGCCAGGAAATCAAAACCTATTTTCCCAGTGAGGGAGAGTTAAATCAGAAGAAGCCAAAAGGAGTGGCATGTCAAATTCTTCAGGGCAGGTTTCTGCATACCCACTGAGGGTTGTCTTTATCCAAACTGACACTTCGACTGGACGGATGAGGCAGAAAGAGCTGACAGGTTCATCTCAGCTCGGTGTCAGACATTGCTGAGTTTTAGCGCCAAAATAAACTTTGACACGCGCACCATTTAACCACTTAAAATGAAACAAAATGTACAACAGACCTCTGGCACTACATGTTTAAAATTGCATAACTGTTCAAACACTGAAAAAGAGACACTTGACTCACCTATGAAAAAGAGCCTTCGGGTTTTACATGATGACGTATGGATAATAAATCAAAGCTATGGTGGCGAAATTAAGTATTTCCAATCAATCAGCTTTCTCCGTTTCTGAGAGCTGGGTTTTGTGACATTTTCACTGTGAATGCAAATGGCATGCAAGTCTGTGATAGGACAACACATACAGTGGAGGCTAATAAATCAAATCCAGGCAGCGGAGTGTGAAGATTGTTTACCTTTTTCTTTTCCTCAGAGAAAGATAAAGGCACCTCGGAAAGCCTGTGCTACTTAGTATTTAGGGAGAATTTTCAGTGTATACTTTTTAATTTAAGTTAAAATGTCAAGAGTAAAAGAATAGCACAAAGTCCTCGATCCTTGACAGTTATACATTTAGATTTCTGGAGTAGTATAAATATTCTGAATTATATAATCAGATTGGATGCATCATCAATGTAAAGTCAGTATAAAGCAACACAAGGCAGGGTGGATGACATTATTTCAAGCTGTGAAGCAATCATTTATCTTCCAGCTATGTTTAGCGTTCCTAGCTTTCCTCCTAAGGTAGCACAGTTTGTTTTAAGACCCCATGGTGAGTCTGTCTGCTTTAGAAATGTAAAGTTTCATCTTTCCTGGGTGATAGGAGAGGAAACTACAATTGTTCTATCAAATAGTGAAACTCTATCTGAAGCTAATTCAAAAGCAACCCTCCGCCACCCCGCCACCCTCCCTCCCTCCACCCCATCTCCGTTCCGTCTCCCTCATCCAGCTCCCCCAGCGTGCGCCTTCTTAAACTTTAATCATCTCATATTCAATACATTTCACGGAAACTCGTCACAAGGTTACCCCAGTTTTCAAAAGACGTCTTCCCCTTTTAGCTTCAACCTCAATAAAGATTCAGTGGTTTCAGAATCTTCCAGTGTATTCGTTACCAGGCTCCCTGGCACAAGATTGATGTTGACAGAGAGATTTTCTTGATGCAGATTTAAGAAGGCACAAATAAAAAGCTAAAAAATAAAAGAATAAAAGCTAAACCATTGCTAATGCACTACAGAGGTGATGCAGTTATATCATGCAGTAACTGCAGTTGCCTTAAAAATGTTGAATGTTTCAAAGCTGACAAAATGTATTTCAGCATAATTTGATCCCCTTGTCAGTGTCAGGGAAATGACACATATGCCTCGATGTGGATGCAGGGGAAAAAAAAAGAAAAAAAAATAGAAATCACTCAGAAGAGGCATGCTTTCTGTGTGTTTTCTTTCTTTGTCTGAATTTGTCAGGGTGAGGCCATAGCGCCTGCAGCTCTCTGGATACCATGTTGTGTTGGCCACAGTATGAGGTCTGCTTCAATCCATTGGGTAGCTGACCTGGCTGAAATCAATGGCCAACAAGACACAAAGTGTGATTTTGTTTCAAGACGAGCTCCATTGATTGGTGCTGTTGCTTGGAAATTGGGATTTGTTTTCTTTGATGACCCTTACCTGAGCTAAAGGGAGAGCATTTCTCAAATATCTTCAAATCAATTTCAAAAGAGAGATTTTGCAAAATAAATAAATAAATAATTTAAAATATATGTAACATGCATGCTACTATAGCTTCTCAACAGAGGAACTGAGCAACCGCTTGTTGTGAAAGATTCTCTGCCAGGTGCCGAGATCTGTCATGGGATGTTGACCCCCCCCTTTAATAAAAATGTTTTAAAAAGGGGCACAACAAATAAGCCAATCAAAAGAAATGGATGTGTAGCGGTTTCTGTCGAGATGTGCTCAGCAGAACAGAACGCTTCATTTGGCCTTGCCGGGGAAAAACGTTTTAATGGACTGCCAGCAGCAGGTATTGCATTCAATCCCTATCAGCAGAAGATCAAACAGCAGCGGGCATCGTAGCTGAAGCTGGGGAAACGCTCTTTGCTGAGGATGACTTTTAATAAATAGAAGTAAAAGGTGAATATTGAATTTATCCATCTTCATCGTTTACCAAGCTGTCGGATTGTGTGCTGCTATTTTCCCCCTGGAAGCAGTGCTATGGCCATACTACAAAATGTACATGTACAGCAGCTACTAAGAACATCGCCAAAGTAGAGGCAAAAAGACAAACATACATACTGTAGCTTTTTATAATAAGAATATTGCCAAAATAGAACAAAATGCAGAGGGTAGGGTCTACCTCTATATATATTTATATAATAACTTTATCTAAAGACTCCCCTTATTGCACCATAGTTCTGCAGCTACCTGACTAGAATATAGACATAACTTAGTTAGGAGTTTGTTTCAACAACATTAAACTAATGAGATGGCTACAGGCTAAACGAATAGCTCATCCTGCTGGCTTGAGACTGCTTTGTAGATCTGGAACCAAATTCCATCAGCAAATATTTCAACAGAGAAATGAATGAGATGTAAACAGCTGTGAATAAAAATGCCAATAATATAGAGAATTAACATAAGCCTGTGAGCAAAAGCCCCATACTAACAACAGTTATTAGAGTGAGGTACTCCTTAGATCAATATACAACTGTTATTTTAACTATGCTCCTGCATTTGTGTTCAGTTAGAATTTCTGCTAGCACTGCTGCTGTTAAATATCAGGGGAAGATGGATTAAAATAGTCACATTATGGGATTAGTCCACGCAGGGAAATCCACATGTTTCAGTGAGTTTTCTGTGGGAAGATAAATACTTTTTTATCTTATTATATCTTATTATTTATTTTTACAAAATCCTACAAAATCCTACATAATCTTGACTAACACTAAACAACATTTAACAAATAACATGCTGTAACATTTATGTGCAAACATGTAACCAAGCATAAATCAGAAAACCTTTCCTTGGGGAAAAAAATAAAATAAATCACAAGCCATTCGTGGATCATCGTTTTCAACGTGATCCCAAGTTATCCCAATCACAGCACTCTCTCTTTAACATTCAGTGAGTCAGACAAAGATTTTAGTGGCACAGATGACACCTACTGCATTAGCCAAGTGCCATTTCAACACAAGGAAAGCACAAGCATGAACACAGCTTAAAAGGAGTCTGAAAGGCAGTGTGGGGTGGGGTGGGGTGGGGGGTTAAATACTGTAAAAACCACTGTGCATAGATGGTGTAGGTTTACAGATTTTACAGTCAAATAATTTTTCTAGTCAACAAAAGAAATAAACGGTTTATGCTCAGACATTTCCAACTCTCTGTCTTCATGTCTCTGCATGCCTGTGATTAATAGAAACAGCCATCCCAGTAGGCTGGTGATAAACAATCACATCATGATGAAATGTTGGTTTATTTACTGCAGATCTGTCTTGATAACCAAACATTAGCTTGCTTAGCTGCTACTATGCTTGCTCGAAAGCTGGACTGAAAGTGTTGTTCATTTTTGCAAATCCAATAAGCTGCAACATGAGCAATAACTTCATTTGAAGGAAGGTTCATTTAATTATTACCTAGTAAATGGAGTACAATTGTACACTTGGAAGAAGTAGAATGTAGCATATAAATTGAAACTGGACGTTTTGCTAAAGTCATGTTTATCAGCACAAGACAGACATAGCTGTGGTTATTAATAACATGGAATTAGTGTGTGCAGTGACTATACATCCGTGACAGTGGCACAAAAATACATAAAAAATAATTAATGGCCCGGCAGGGGATGACAAAGTAAAGCTCTAAATTAACTATAGTCCACTGTTCCATGTGGTTAGCTCTACATCAGGATGGACAATGCGAGCAGATGGTACTTTTCAACTCTCAGCATTTGTCCCACACACATACACACACACATAGCACCGTCATGCAAACCATACAACTCTTTACTTGATCATTAAAGCTGAAGCACACCACATAAAGTAAGGTTCATTATAACGGATAACAAAAAAACCATACACCTGTTCTGTGTCCCCATCCTACATTAAGGGAAATTATTACTCCGTTTATGGTTTTATTACACAGAGTCATATGTGCAGGGGTATCACTTTCAGACACAAATACACACTCCTGTACATGTCTAGCTATTGGACTGCATCCCCACTTGGGCTGCCGTGTTTATAAAGAGAGAGTCTCCAAACAGTGGAGATCAATAACGGCCTGTCAGCTTTTTAGTGTAACTATGGACAGAGCAGAGACACAGGGACCACGGAGAGAGAGATGTATCCGTCCATCAGCCTCTTTGTGACCCCCAGCAGCTTTGATCGAAGATGACAGACAGAAAGAGAGAGAGACAGAGAGACAGAGAGCGAGAGAGTGCAAGTAGGTAAGGACAGCAGGCAGCTAGGAGGAAGATAGAAAGACAGCTCCTATGGTACTAGCCAGCTCTTGAGGCCCCTGTATCTTTTCTAGGCTATAATTAAAGCAGAGCCCAGACTCTGGGTATTTCCCTTTTTAAACATTGCTGGTCTCTATTGCCTGCCTTACAAAGGACTGTCAAAGGCATGACAAAGTAGAAAGGTAAATCCCTGAATAAAGCTAACAGAGAGGCATCTAGGGAGGGATTTGCATTATATCTGCTGCATATAAGCACACATATTCCCACATATACTGTACCTTTAAACAATTGTGCGTTCACGTGCAAGGCAACGCACCTAATTGCTCTGACAGCTATTGAATGATGACAATGGCCACAGTGGGAGTTGGCGAGACTTTGTTGGGATGTATGTAATTATTCAGCTGCACAAAAAGGAGGGGCCGACGCGGTGCCAGAGCAGATTTACTGTGTCTGTGGTCAGTGCATTCAGCAGAGTATCTAATGATGTGCACTTACGGGCTAAATTACCAGAGCATTGTTTACCTCTGCTCTTAGAGTGCAGGCCCCACCGAGAGCAAGAGCCCGAGTAGGTGCTGGAGGGGAAAAAAAAGCCCAGATGTATCTGCTGAAGTTCAAATTAAAGAAAATGATCCGATACTGAGGAGGACTGCTGAAAGAAGATGAATGGTATCCATGGAAGCAGAGGCAGGGGAGAAGCTGAAATGTCTAACTCTTTTTGGTAAAAGCCCCTCTCCACACGATGGTGACAGCCAGCTAGCTAGCAAATCCCTGGACGAGGGGGCGGAGAACACAAACTGTATCTTGACTATATCGCTCAGACACTTCCAAACTGCAGTTCCCTGTATAAAGTAAATAAACACTAATATGATATACAGTCATATTAGGAATATATCTATATATGCCACACTCAGACATTGTTATTTCTGTTACTTGAGGCTTCATTAAAAGTTGGTTTATATCCTATCTTGGATCAAAAGTCAAGTCACTATAAAAGTCACTATATGGCCTGATGATAACGTATAGGGAAGATGTACCTGGAAGGAAGAGGATTGAAAAAACGAGAAATGTGCAGCCGTAGCAAAAACATGCTTTTTATCTCTTTTAAAATCCATGATATTAACTCAGGACTTATATAATGATGTGGTCCTCCTTGTTTGCGTGTTAAAAAATAAAAAAAAACAAGGTCAACCATCACTAACCATCACTTTTGACAGCAGCACCCATCTGAGCCACTGTCAGAGGTCATTTACATAATGAAAGAAGAAAATTTCCAGGAGGCAAAGGCAGGACAGGCCTGCCATTTGGCAGCGAGAGAAAATGAAGATGGAAGGAAAATGGTTTGGCAACAAAGGGGCATTGGGCAGAGAGTGCAGGAAGCAGCAGAGACAGAGAGAGAGCGGAGGGGCTTGAAGAGCTGAGACAGTTGAACCATGAAGACAGGCATGCCAGTGAGTTGGACAGTGCAGAAACATTTAGAGGAAGTGAGAGAGGAGAACTGGAAGACAGCGAGAGAGAAGGAAGCTGGAAAGCCTCAAAAGCATGCAGAAAGTTGGAGATTATGTCCAATACGGGAGTCTTCACAGATTAAAAAGTTGAAACAGAGAGAGACAAAGACTAGAGCAGGAGGAAACACTGAGAAGTTTCCAAAATGTGTCAGACGGAAGCAGGTGTTCCGGCATCCATTTGGCAAAGCTCTTACCTTGGCTGATGCCGAAGCCACTGCTGCCGTGATGCCTCGCTTGACCACTATGTCGCTGCTCGATGTTGTCACGGCAACTGTAACTGGGGTCGGGAGGAGGGAGGGGATGACTGGGAGGGGAAGGAGCCCCGGACGGTTGTTGCCATTGACAATGGCAGAGGCACAGCTATGATTGGCTCCTCCGTTGTGGAGGCCAGAAGGACGGATGTCTCTCCGCTCCCAGGGTCCCCGATAGTCCCGCTCAAAGCGGTGGTGGTGGCGTGACATCACTTCCTCTTCCTCTCAGAGGGAACAACAGGGGCAGGCCTGCAGGAAATGGAATGAAAGAAGGTATAGGTCAGGTTGAACATTTGTTTGTAAATTGTATGCACGAGAGACACAAAGGCAGGGTTTTAAAGATAGAGAAAGACTGGCGGACAAAGAAAGAGCTAAACATCAAGTGAATTAAGGAGAGAACATGTTGACATGAAGGTGTAAACGCTCACAGCATCTGCTCCAAGTGCACCTGACTGACATGAACACACTGCGGCTCATTTGTTGCTTCTAATTCCTTTTCTCCCAGTCATTAACGAGGGCTGCGACAAGAGGGAGAACAAAATGAGCACTGCTAAGCAGGTCTATAAAAAAAACACCATCAGTGCCAACACCGTGTGGAGCCAAATTTGTTATGCGAGGCATCTAGGCTCAACGACGAGAGGTTAAAACAATACAACTGAGCAAAAGGCAAACAGGTACGTGCTCAGTCACGTTTCCTGAGCACAGTGCAGCAGTGTCATAACCTTGCGGTCAAAACTCATTCATCTGAATAGATAAATGCCCCTGCAATTACAGCTCAGCTCATACACCTAAAGGCTGGTTAATTCAATCAGATTGCCCTTGGAATGTATTTGAGGGTTCTCCCCTTTTCAAGCACAGGACGCTCCGATAGGCTAAGAGGCGACAGTGAGCCGGAATTAAATCAGTTTTGGGCACGATGCTATTGTGTTGCATGAGCAGCGTATCACTCTATATTATATCATAAATCAAAGCGGTACAGGATCTGAGTAGTGAAATCCATCACTGAGGGGATTGTAGAGCATTGTACTCCTCTTTACCAAAGGCGCGTTATGCTTCCCGAGCCCTTGATAACAGACGAAATAAATAAATAACAACCTCAAACCAGGTTCACCATGCCCCATGCAAAATCCCCTGGTCTGTAAGGAAAATATGACAGCGGATGAGAGTCTGTCACGCTGCTTCTTGCCTCACAGAGGAGTGAATGCCTTGAAATGCCAGCTTCCCTGTGTGTGTGTGTGTATATCTCTGTTTGTGTGAATGTACGAAAGCAGTATACAAGTGAAGGTCTGTGTATGCTCGTAATGTTTTGGCGGGATGGTAATGAGAACACGTATGTTCAAAATGCATGTGAGAGTGTTTGAGCAGACTGTTGGAAATGAAAGGGTCTTTTCAAAGCTTTGATGCAGCCTGCGGTGGGAGCACTGGCCCTTTTGTATCTTTTGTATCTGTAGCTGCTGTGATCACCCATTTATTTACTAGCTAAAAAACATTCACACACTCTCTTCCTTTTTGTCTTCCACCATTGTGCTCCTTTTCATTCTTTTTCTTCATGCACTTTATTCCCTCTCGCAATGCCCCCTTCATTTATTTCGCTCTCATACAAGGTCTGCGCTGTCCAAATACAGCAAGCTGATACGCGGCAAAAGAGCCAGACGGAGCAACTAAAAGCTGTGGGAGAACACTCACGCTCTGCAATAACCTTTCTCCCTCTCCACAGTAACCCCTTTTAATAACCTCAAATTTCACAATAGAATAGGCTTGTATTATCTCTAAAATATTTAGAAAGAGAGAATAACAAGGTGCTAGTCCAGTGGAACAATGGCAGAGTTGGTGCCAGTAATATTCTCTTATCACCCGAGCTTTACACCTCAGCAGAGAAATAAGAGAGCAACCAGAAAATTCCTCCACACAAAAATAGGAAGAGAGAGAGAAAAAAAAAGAAAGGAACATTATCTCCACAAGAGTCAGAAATGGAAGCAGAGTGCATTTGCATTCACAATTCTGTACATTTTTATGAATCCTTTTCAGATGTGAAGTGGGTACATGCCACTGTGCATCCACTGTGCTTCCTAGTCTAGACAGTTTTGTCATTTACTGCAAAAACATACTAGTTTTTTGTCTTTCTGTATACCTCTGGGAACAAGGACGCACCGGTGAACAAATCCGTTAAATTATGCAGAAAGGAGTTGTACCAAGTTTGCAAGAGCTTTGTGGTATAACCTTAATAAGACTGCAATATACAGCAAAAAGGGGGACAAAAGAAAAGTAAGTAAAGTACATAGCATTTCCACTACAAATTTTTAAAATAAGGAGTATCGTGGTGGCTTTGTGGTCTAGGTCATGTGCCGTGAATGAAAATTAGAAGTCTTGGGTTTTAATCCACCACCAAGATATTATTCCACCACCTCCCTTTCCTCAATCAGTCCTTCCTATTTCTAATAAAGAAAAAAGTATATAAAACCTTAATGAATGAATCTGCAAACGTTATGCAGGTATCTTGTGAAAGGGTTCATTTATACTTTTATTTTGACAGTGTTATTCAGTGAGTATTTATAATGAAATTTGCATTACCCAAACTCAAGTATTAAAATGCCAAAAGGTGGAGTAGTCTAAGGTTATTAGTTATATTTGCTTTCTTAAAAGTGCTAAAATAAAGGAACATACTATTATTACAACAGGAGGTTTTTAGCATGTACGTATACAAAGGTCCAGGAGCAGCGTGTTGCCAAGAATAAGTCTAATACACACAGAGAAATTAAAGTGATCTGAAGCTTCTTGGTATAGAAGAATATGCATACATTGTTATCATCTCATGTTATACGGCGTTCCATTTCCAAACCAGATGTCATGGTGCAGCCTACCTCTTCCTTTGTTAGTGAGTGTACATGTGGGCTGTTTTAAAGTAGTTTATATTGTACAAATGACACATTTTTTCTGGATCGGAGCCTCTCACATTAGCATGCTTCGAATTCTATCACTCACCTACCCAAGTAGCAATTTCAGAATCTTGGCACTACATTTCACTATGTGCATAGTCCTGTAAGTGAATTCCTGTCATCCTTGCACTATGCATGCCAGTATGTACAGTGTAACCGGAGGCTGGCAACTGATCACCGCAGAACGAGTGTCACTGAGACGAATCTCACTACAGTTATGGTCCTTGATAAAACAGAAAGATAATTACAGACACTTAAATTCTCTTCACAATTACATTTCCGCAACTCCTTTAAAACCTGTGTGCATGTGTGTTGATGTACAAGCTCACACCACCTTGAGGCTGAGAGTGTGTCTGTGAGGGTAAGTACAAGGAGGTGATAAAAGTAATTTCACTCTCAGAGGTGCCTGTGGAAACAAACACCCAACACACCTGTGGACTCAGCCAGACCATATAAACACTTAAATACATCACATCTACAATGACACTTTGCTCTGCACTGCTCTAGGGAGACGGTGCCAATAAAGATTTGCCCATTTTCCTTCACATCCAATGAAGTCACTGTCAGCCCCGGACAAAACAACGGCCTTTCAGAGGAGGGATGATAACCTTTGCAGCAGGACTTGCATGTTAAGTCAACCTTTTCAAGTGCCTTTTCAATTTCACAAGAAACTAATGAGAGCATTTCAGTCATACCTTACAGCAATTAATGAGGCTCTTCAACTCCTGTAATCCTGTCAGCATGTTAATAATCTTACCTAAAGGTATCAGACCTTCCCACGCCAAGTGTTATTTTCTGACTCGGGCTCCTACTTAAAATAACAGCTGATGCCTGCGAATCCTTCGCTGGGAGATGAAAATCTAAACAAATGATTAAAATCACTAATCCTCCGGAAGCCCAAATAGTAACAAACAGCCTCTAGTTTCAAGCACAAACAGAAGAGCCGAAAAAAGAAAGTGAGAAATTTCATGTCAGCAATCAAACCTAACGAGCTGACTGACTGACTGACTGGCTGGCTGACTGGCGTCTCCATTGTGTTGTCAGTCACGTCATGAGTTGAAAGCAGTCAGCTGCAGAGGAGGCAGAGTGTGCGTCGATAGCTGGGCATTTTCGACTTGTTTAAATAAATAAAAAAAAGGCTATTCTAGCACTGCTGTGGAGTCAGAATCGACATTGCACCAGGCAGACGATGTTCCAAAGTATGTGCAACCGAGACAGACAAGTGAGATGGCGCGGGTGTGTACATGCGTAAGAAAGTGACACAGTTAAGGAGTAGAAGAAGAAGAGCGTGTGCGTGTGTGTGTGTGTGTGTGTGTGTGGCGCAAGGCCAGTTGTAGCCGACATCATCATGACCTCAAGGCCATCGCCATGGAGATGTCCTGCATGTTTCAGAGCACATCAGGAGTATCCGATAACTTTAGTTCCTGAACCATGGCGGAGTGATTAGCCAAAATAAAAAAAAGTTGTCTGGCAGGTGGGAACGTGAGACACACACCCTAAAGAACAGCATCTGTCACTCTGAGGCAGCACGCAGCATGTCGGGTGTGTGTGCGTGTGTGACAGAGCTGCGTTAACAAAGCCATGTGGGAATACGCAGGGAGCCGCAGATAGACGTGAGGAAAGAGGGAGCATAACAGATGGACAGAACGTGGCAGCGAGGGAGAGACAGTTAGACAGTGTGAGCAAATGAGATATAAAAGCAGTAAAGCCTGTGTGTGTGTGTGTGTGTGTGTGTGTGTGTGTGTGTGTGTGTGTGTGTGTAGCCTGAAATAGAGAGAGACGGGTGTTAAGGATGGGATCAGGGTGGGATGCGTCGGGCTGTGTGTCATACTTCTGTTCAAGGGTGTGATGTTGGCTTTTCAGGCACATTCTGCCCTGCGTTCAATATCCCCAGCTATTCCACCCGCTACAGATACTCCCCAAGTGGATGGGCTCCATTTCCAATCTGTAGTAGTGTTTACTTCTATTGACCCAGTGACAGCCCAGCTTTCACCACAACACACACAAACACAAAAAGCACCTGCTACACTCACGCGTTTGAGCTAATGATCAATTCGTCCATCAGCAAGTCTGGATGGTACAAATGAGGGCCGGGGAAAGTAGGTACACTGTAACTTTACGAGGACAAGATATTGCTGTAAATGAGCGGCCCTGTGGGAGACGAAACAGACAACCACTAACACACACGCACACTAGAACTGTCACGCACGTTGCATATGCACCAGTAGAATTGCACACCAGTAAATGTGCTGACAGCTCCTCCAGGACAACAGAGGTATTCATCCTGATATTTAAATAATGGGAGAGACTGTTGGTACAGTAATAGCCCGGAGCAACACAAGCCAGATTCTCTGGCTTTTTAAATTCTCCTCCTCAGCTAGAGTTCACACTGGTCGAGACACACCAGATGATGAAGACACAATCTCAAATGACACAAATCTCAGAGATGGTACATGTTTGTGCCGACGCACAATACAGGTGTCATTAATGTATTACTAAATTATATGGTAGAGAGTAAATACTTTCTTGATTGGGATATGTTTCTCTTCCCAGTAGGGAAGGATCATTCATTTAGGATCATTTCCCCACTTTTTGTAAAGTATTGATTGATGATTCAAACTGATCTGCCAGAAAAGGAACCAGGGCTTCATGGGTATTTTTAGCTTTCTCTCTCAAGGCTGTGATGAGAAACCTAATTGATGTTCCAGAAGAAGGGGAAAAACACAAGAACAGCAGAGCGGAAGCTTGAGGACAGGCAAACACAGGAAAGAGAAAACGGGAGTTTTGTGTCTCTCATGAGCCCAGCCATTGTGTGTGTGTGTGTGTGTGTGTGTGTGTGTGTGTGTGTGTGTGTGTGTGTGTGTGTGTGTGTGTGTGTGTGTGTGTGTGGAGTTATGGGGGTTGCAAAGAGGAAGAGATAGGGCCATCTTCAGGGATAAGAAGCAGAGATTAACGTAGCTACCTGCTGGCATGGAAACCAACAAGCCTATTGTTGGGATTGATTCTTAGCATCAGTAGGTCCAATTAATCCCAGCGGTTTGAGGGGAATTAGCACTTTGCTACAATTCGTACACCTCATTAGTGATCTGAGTGGAATCCAGAGACGCCATGCAGTCAGCAGTGTATCATAAAAAAGAATGTCTCAAAACAGAGCCCACCAGTTAAGGCACTATTCAGACCAAATAAAGCTTCTGTTTTAGCAGCTTATTAGAGGAATATAGGCTGGTTTTACATTACCAGCTACAGGACAACTGGAAAGGTTTTGACATGCAAATAAACCTGAACCACAGGGCAGTCACCAGATCGAGCACTTATCTGAATCCAGCGCCTCACATTCCCTTATCTCGTCTGCCTATTAGGATATCAACAGAGGTTTCAGAGGAGATGAGAGTGAGAGATGGCACTTTGTACATTAATCTGACACCTTGATGGATGAAACACTGGTGTGTGACATGCACACACTGCCTCATTTTGCTGGAGACAGACACTTCCTGATCATCTTCTCTGTGATAAAGCATGCAAGCAAAGGCCAAATCATTCAAAGCAAATAAAAAAAGTGATAAGGCGTGCTAGGCAGACAGAGAGGAGAATAAAAAGGAACCGAGGCCGAAGGTGATTTTTTTCTTAAGATTAAGAAATAGTGCATATACCTGCACCACTGATGGCAAATTTCCCCCTCAGTGTGTGCGTCAGCACAATTCTTTAATCAGTAAAACTTTCTTACAATCCGGAAAAAAGGGCAGCTTGTGTGTGTACGCGGGTGTACTGCATGTGTGTTTTTGTGGGGGATACAACATGATGCAAGGGTTTCCAAGCCGCTTGTTTACTGTGGTTTGAACACACGGGCTCCGTTTTAAGTTTTGTATGATGAAAACAGCATGGTCAATTTCTCTGTCAAAAATGTCAGCTCTCACTGGCAGGAATGACCATGGCGATGAAAAATTGCAATGAGTTAGTAACACACTGCCCGTGTTTGGTTGTCAGTATCCCAGGCAGTGGAGAGGCGCTGCTACTTCCACCACCGCACACTGCAGCTCAGTTAATTAAAACACCGACTTTCAACAAAACGCCACATTATCACAACGGCAAGGCACAAAGCTCGAGAAAAACCCTGGGGCAAGTTTGCACACTTTCCCATCCAGCCTTTCTGCATGCTTTTTTCTATGGGGTGCGGGAGCGGCAGATTTCCAGATGCCAATCATGCGTGCGTGCATGTGCATGTGCGTGTGCATTCTCTGTGGCCCATGGCAGCTGTCTCCTTTTCTCTCCCCGCTGCATTTCTTTGCAAATTTCTCTGTTCTCTAAATAAAAACCAATAACAGCATCAAAACAAACAGCAGTGCGCACACACACACACACTTTCTTCTTTGGGCTGCTGCGTGTTTGCTGTAACAATATACACATGCCCACATGCATATTGCTATATGCATGTGGGCATGTGTACATTATTATATATACATTTGTGTGTAGTTCAGCTTCGATTGCGGGACACGAGGCAAGTCCAAGAATAGTGACTTAATTATCTAAATGGCTGCTGTGGAGATTACCGAGGGCAGCAAGCATCCATCTCTTTCAACACCACCGGCTTAGAGTGCACGGCCAAGCTGGAGGAGAGATCAAGAGATATAGACATCAATAACAGAGACAGAGCGGTGATGAGAAAGTGAAAAAGAGAGCAAGAGAATTAAACGAGAGCAAGAGACGGGAGACAATGTGGAAGAAAGCGAGAGGAGTGGACACAGTGACAGTGATTTACAATGGAGAAGTTTGCGAGCTGACTGGCCTTCACTGTAAAAAGCTGCCATGGCATCTGGCTGCATCCTCAGCTACAAAGAGTTCGCCGGCAACAGGGATCATGACATCACCTCTGTCGCCATGGAGATGACCTGTATGTCTTCAATGTTGCCCTTCCAGTGGATTGTACCCCCCCCCCGAAGCAAAAAAGGCTCTACATTTAAAGGTCTATCCTCCCTTACATTAGAGCACATATTTGACCACCAGAGTGCTAGAGGCTGAAAAAAAAAAATACTGTATGAAAACAAAAAGATTTATATTGTGAGCATTTATAATGTAAAACACCATTCAATATGTAGCACTAAAAGGCAATTTAACAAAGAAGGGAATCCCATCACCACTAAAGACTGTGCAGAAGTTGTTAAATGTCTGTGTTAAAAATTCTTGTTAAGTCTACGTTTTAGCGGAAAGGAGTCAGAAACGACTGATTGACTATACAGTCAACACTTCCCTTGTAAGAACTATAAGCTTTGGTCCCCGACAGCAAGGACAGTGGTAAAGATAACATGCTTATGACTGGAAAGCTCACTGGTCTGAATCCCCAGTCTGAGGAAAGAGTGATTCAACAAATAACACTCTCTGCATTCAACAACTACTGTCAATGCACCACTGAACAAGATGTGCTGTACTACAACTTGCCGTAGTCATACTTCTCCCGTCTCTCTTAGCTCGGTTCCATCCAAGTTCAAGGGCAGCCAGTGGTTTAGTGCTTTGATCAAGAACACCTCAGCAGTGTGAATCTTTGCCAGTATGGGAATAGAACCCAGGTCCTCCGGCTGATGGATTGTCTGCACATTCACTGCCGTTGGGTCAGTGGTGGAGTGGTTGTTCAACTCATAGGGCCGCCTCAGGGGGGCGTAACAGGTATCGACTGTTAATGAGTTCTTGTGTTTTTCCCCTGAGCAATGGCATTAAAAGGGGATGTTCTCATTTCAATAAAATGGTAAATAAAATGGTGAAAATTTGCAGCGGAACACTGTTCAGAGACAGTTTTAGATCAGCAAGCTGTTTTCTGTACAAGCTGTTTTCTGGATAAACAGGGCCGTTTATAGATTTAAGTCAAAATGGCACACCACAAGGAAATATCTAATAAATCAAAGACCAATGGTTCTCTCTTAGAGTCAATTACATTAAAGCCAAAGCAAAACAGTTCAGATGTGCTTTGTGCCAATTTCCCAACTCAGTCAGCTCCAATACATTCCATCATGGTAAGTGACACAGGCCTCGAGTCAGGCGGTCTTTACTGCCAAGTTTGCTGCATCTGTTCATTTCTGTTTCTTACAAAACACACAAGTATCAGTGCACATGTAAATGCATTTATGGAGTAAACACACTAAATTTCCCTTACTCCGAGTCACACAAACACTCCCGGGAACTCAGGTGCACACACACACACACCAACGTACACCGATTACGGCAGGCCATCTGCTTGAGTCCCCCGTCACCGCTGACGGCTGCTGCGTGTCCAGGCCGACTCCGGGCGAGCCAGAAATCCCCCAGTGTGATCCAACGGCATATTAATCTCCTCAAATTTCAACCTTTTCAAAAAGGGCAGGCTCCACAGTAACCTCAGTGCAGTTGTTCAGGGCAACATCATCTCACTCTCTCAAATACACGATTCTGTCACTTCTGCCTTGGATGACATGAAAAGTGAAGGAGGGGCGAGTGCATTTTCCTTTCTCTTCGTAGGCTTCTCTTCCCCCCTCCCCACTTATCTTATGTCTCTGGGTGCTTTCTCTAAAAGCCATTCTCTGTCTCTGTCCGTTGTTTCATATCTGTATGAACACAGTGGCCTTTCAGAGCGCACAGTGAGTGGCGCCGCAGCCCAGTCTGGCCCAGAGGAGTGGTTGGAGCAGTATAGATTAATGACCCAGGAGACAGCCTAGGCAAGTGGAATGAACAAATAGAGAGGCCACTGAAGTGACCAAAATGGGGGGGAAAAAAGGGAAAGAGAGGTAATGATAAGGAGAATGAGGCGTACACTAAAAAGAGGTACCAACTGAGGGAATGTGTTCTGTCACAGTATAGTTTTATACCCCCGTCACACTGACAGTGAATTAACACTGAATGGGTCGATGTGCTGCTCCTCCCACCAGGTTGGATGAAGATCAGACACTGCCCAAATTTAGTGAAAATCTGTCTCTATTAAGGAAGGAAACTTATTTTAATGCTGCTGTGGTTAAAACATTTAAATTTTTTTAAATAATAAAAAAAAAAGAAAGTGTGACAAAGCGAGGAAGACAGACAAAAACATGGGAGAAGGAAATTGCCAGTTGACAGGTGAGAGAAACTTTCTTGATGTAATGCAGTTATGCCTAACTAAATGTAAGCAATTATGTGGATTAGCTGTGATGCACATGGAGGAGTGCAGTTGCAGACTGAACTGTGACAATCTGACAGCAATCTCATATGGACGGGGTCAAATGTGACTACAGCTAACAGTTCATCGATTAGTCGGTTGGCAGATAATTGATTGACAACGATTTTGGTAAGCGAATAATCCTCAAAGTTATTTATTAAGGCACAGGATTAACAGTCTACAGCCGTGTCAGCAGTTCTGTGAAGCTGTACTTAGCCAGAGCGGTGCTTTCAGATAATTGCTTACGTCAGCATGATAAAATGCCTACAATGGCAATGCTAACATGCTGATGTTTAACAGAATTGTTTAGAATGTTCTTCATCTTAGTTAGCATATTAGCATGATAATATTTGCTAATTGGCACTGAACATAAATGAAGAGTTCAGGCTAATAGCAATGTCAGTTAGTGTGGACCATTTAAAGTCATAAACCAAATGTTTGCTTATGGCAGCAAGCTAACATGCTAACAGCATGTTTAGCAGGTATAATCTTTGCCATGTTCATCTTGGCTTAGCATGTAGGCATGACAATGCTATGTTTAGTGCTAATTAGCACTAGCTGCACCAACATTCTCTGACTCCAACATGAGGATTTGCTGCTTTCGTCAGTTTTATGTAACTAATTGAATAATGAATTTAATGTAATGAAAATAATCATTAGCTGAAGACCTAAACGTGAGATCAATATCAAAACAGCCCATCATACATGGCTCTACAGTATAACAGGGGTATTTGAGGGTGTACGTAGTCTTTTCCTTCAGGAGGATGTCTGAAGAATTTTAAATGTGCCACAAAGCTGTAGTGCCTGCATTCTTTGCTTGTGATTATTTGAATGAATGAATTGTGCTGCAGCTACAGGAGATCGAATTTTTGTCTCTTATTTTCACTCTCCTGTTCCCTCCCTTACCCATGCCTCGGCTGTACTCACACAATCAGAGAGAGGAGAGGAGTGGAGGTTGTTGGGCAACATCAGCAGAGTGAAGATAGTGGGAGTGAAGTGAGAGATAAAAGGAAGAGAAAAAAGGAGAGAAGAAGCGAGAGGAGGAGGAAAGGCAATGACAGAGGGAAAATGAGAAAGCTCAGGGAGATGGAGAAAAGGTGAAACACACACATGTTCTTTAATCAATATGGTGGGAATGTTGCCCCACGGTAAATCACTTTCCAGGCAATAACAGAGAGCAGCTACTATCCCTCTTTTTAATATGTTGCCAGAGTGTCAGTGGGTGATACATAGCAATATATGGCGTGGAAGAAGGGAAACAGAGAAGACAGAAAGTGGGGGAGTCAAGGGGTGTGTGTGTGTGTGTGTGTGTGTGTGTGTGTGTGTGTGTGTGTGTGTGTGTGTGTGTGTGTGTGTGTGTGTGTGTGTGTGTGTTGGGGGAGCTGTGATGTATAGGCCTGGACAGTTGGTCTGCACTCAGACAAAAGAGGGGAATCATGATTAGGTTGGGTAAAATGTCCATGCTGGCCACAGACAACACACGCACACACACACGCGAAGAAAAAAGCCCGGCTGGTTGTTGAGCCTGTCCTCTCTCTCTCCCACAACCCCCTTATCGTGTGCCCTTTCTCATGAGCTCTCAATGCATCAAAGCTGCTCTCCTCAGAACAAGGATCCACTATAATATGAGAGGTGTGGAAAAAAAAAAGAAATCATTACAAGGGTAAAAACTATCCTTCTCCTCTTATGGTCACATCAATTTAGGGGATATTGAAGGATATTTTCCCAACTTGGCCTTACAAATCTGTCACCGTCCAGAGAGCCACAAAATTACACAATGCCCTGACAGGTTGACCTTCACTTAACTATCCGGCTGCAGGGCACATCATCCTCCATGTCTTGATTGACATGATTCCATCTCGCTCAATCTCATCTTTGCTGGCTGTGTTTGAGACCTTCTCGGCAAATGTTGTTACCGTAAACGAGAGCGGCTTCTCGATTGACCTGGGCCCCCTTTAAAGTGGTGCTAAATAAGTAATGGGGCGTCTCATCTGCTTTGGCTAGCCAGTAGCTGGATGGGTTACAGTAAAGGGAGATTAATGGATGGGCAAATGGAGATAAATGTATGAGCTAAATCAAAGCGCCCGACCGGCCTACGATGAGACCCAGTGACATATACTGTAGTGTCATTGCACAACTGGACAAATGTCAAAGTGTATGTCGATTGTAGGTGGGGTGCAAGATAGAAGTAGACTAATCATCCTTTCACTAGTAATCATACACTCATTTAACACCTGACAGACATCACAATATCAGCAAAATCTAAAAGCCTGAATACAATTTGTAGAAGTGACAATGCAATGAGTAATGACCGCCTGGAGAAACAGTTTCTCAGAAGAAAGTGCCTGTTACTGTAGTAGCTAAAATGTAGAGGGTCTGAGATTCAACATCAAGACCTCTAGTTTTATGGCCAGTACAAGCTGATGAGAAAGGCCAGATGTTACTAACCTGCAAGCTAAACTCTGTTATTACATCCGCAACAGTAATGCGTCCAACTCTTTAAAATAAATATCTTTTAGTGTGTTATTATTTGTCTCTTTAACAGTGCTCTCCATTACTACCAACATTAGTAGCCAGGAATAACAAAAATAGAGCTGAAATGATTAGTCAAGTAACCAATTAGTTGAGTGACTAGTCATCTGTCAAGCAAAAATACCAAACATTCTCTAGTTATTGCTTCTTAAGTATGAAGATTTGTGGCTTTTGTTGCCATGTGAGATTGTAAACCAAATCTCTTTGGGTTTTGTACCATTATTTGGACAAAACAAGCAATTTTAAAAAAGATATTACCTGGGACTGGGCCCATTATAATTGGGCATATTATATTGTTTTGACAGTGAAAGAAAGAAAAAAAACCAGTATATGGTAGATATATCTGTTGGGAAACATTTCAGTTCCACAAATGATTATTTTGTGCGACTATGCCGTCATGGTTTGTGTCGCCAAGTCATCGCACTTCAAAACAAGATAATGGCACGCGTGCAGGTTAGCCTGCTCTAATCTGACGGCTAAAACTAGAGTCGTGCAAAACCGTCAACAAAATAAAAGCACAGTGAAGCTAAACAATTACAGGTGAGGAAAAAGACAGTACCCTAGTGATGGCTACGTCAACATGTACAGTGTGTTCATGTAGAGCTGCACATTTAAGATTTGTGAAAAAAAACAACCACAACTGAAGATCCTTAGGTCCAACCCAACTAATACTGGGATTTGATTCTCTGCATACCTTTTGTTGTTGTGAAGTATGTGTCCCCCCCCACCACCTGGTACCTTTTTGCAACTAACTACACCTATATTGTCTGTGACAGAAGCAGTTATCTTTTTTAAGGGTGTCGTCAGATTTGGGTTGAGTTATTGGTGGCTTCCAAAGTTCTCCACCAGACCATATTTACCCAGCCTCTTACCATTCTGTCTCTGGGTTTTTAATGCACATTCTGCAACCTATAACATTCACATATCTTTCAAACAATCCTACTTTTCATACATTACTGATACTTCTGAATTCCCCAACCTGAGTTCACTTTTGCAAATAGTTTTATTTTGAATAAAAACTTGGCAAAAATAAAAACTTAAACTTGGCATGATTCCCATCCATGTCTCTCTCTCACTCACACGGTAGATACGACCGCATGGATGGTAGATACGACCGCATGTAATTAAATGTAATTTAATTAAATGTAAATGCAGGAAGCAGCGATCTGCGTCTGACAAAGCAGTCGAGTTGTCCTCTCGCTGAAAGACCGAGACTGCTCTCATCTCTCCTTTGTTTCTACAGTCTTACTTGTTCTCTTGTCGTGCTGTTGCCAAACCACACGCAGCACAAACCCTGCTACAATCAATTCACTTAATTTAATCTTAATTAGCTGACCACAAAGAGCTACACATTACTACTGATGCAGATGAGGCGTCTCGCTCTCCCTCAATCTGCGTCTCTCTTTAAAGACATTTTTATGTTCTTTGATTTTCACACTACACATTTTAATGACATGTGGGTCTAATGAGGTGTGTTAAGTCCTAGTGACAAACCCATGACACATGGCCAAGACTAACTGCTTTGCTTCCATTTCATGGGCATCGAATGAGAGACAGCTTATCTTCTGAACGGCATCAAAGGAACTGCCATGGACAGCACAGAATCCATCAATGTTCCCTTGTAAGCAAGCATTTAACCAGCCGCCTCTCATTACCAATGCGAGATATGAACTGTCTGAACCATGCTTTTTCAAACTCCACAGCTGAAATATGAGCTATGGTATATAGATCTGGTGTAATCCACAATACCCCTGGGTCCTGTATGAAGAACTGTGCTTAAATCAGATGGTTGGCATACTGTATAACACTCCCATACCAGTTCCTACACTGGGGCTTAGTGAAAACTGAAGATAATGGATGTCTCCATGGGCACGTGTTAAAATAAAAAATAAAATACAAAATGTATTAAAAACTTACAAAAACGTTGAGCTACTCGCCTGGGATTAACTGCACTTTTCACATAGAACGGGGAATCGATGCTAATGGAACACATGCAAAGCAAATAGGGACCGTTCTGTGGCCTTTTGACCTACGGTGGCAACAAACATGTCTGTGCATGTAGAGAGCAAATTTGGAGAGAAGTCGGCATCCAGCAAGGAATAAATATGTGGATAATATTCCCCGCGCTCAGCAGTGTCGGTAAGAAAAAGCTGTGAAATGTAGAATTTGATATGCTGTACAGGTCAGCCCTAGGTTCTGTGTGAGCGGTGGAAAAGCAGATGAGCCAGAAATGGAGGGGAATGTAGGTTTGTGTACAACAGGTAAAAAAAAAAAAAAAGCCATCAGAAGCTACTACGAATTCTTACAATACATATGGCTGAAGGGAGACCTGCGCTACGACAGTAGCAGCATGGAAAAACATATTAATTTGTAACAGATACACCCGCTGTTCGTGTGGCTGTATACTGTTGAGCTAAATGTTAAGGCTGCTTGAAGACAGATGGGATGAGACAGAGGAAGAAAAAAGTGGCGAGGGGGGGCTTCAGAGCAGAGCAATAATTTACAGGTATTGTAAAAGCTGGGCTGGCGGGGACGTCAGTAAAACAAAAATGCCAAACCGCTCTCTGGAGGGAGTGCGGTTTTATACATTTGTACAGACATTTTTCATCAGAGTGGAGTGGAACACGTTTTCATGTAGTCCCTCCAGAACATTCAAGTAGGGCAAAGTGCTTTCTTTGGAGCCATTTTTTAATTGCCCTGTAAAGCTGAATTCAAAAGATAACAAGGAGCGGTGATGGAAATACCTGACTTGTAAAGACATGTAATCTTCAAAATGTATTATTATGCACTTTTTAATGTTTCGCCTGTAATGATGATCCATTAATTGTACAAGACTGTTAGCATTTTGCATCGTTTCCCTTTTTTGTATTATTCCATTGATGTAGCCGACATTGGCTCATGCTTTCCACCTCTCTATGCCTTGTGCACTCTGAAGTCCGAGCACAGTGCGATGGGTTAGGGGGAGCCTGCCATTTCATGTGCTCCCTTAGGCCTCTCCACTTTGATAAAGGCTGCACACCTCCGGGCATTTTTGAGAACATTTCCCGCTCTCTCCCGACACTTCCACCTTGCAACCCCTGTCCCCTCTCAGCATGCCCTTTCCCTGCGGCACAGTGCAGTTTACCGACCGTGACATGGCGTGCCGGCTGGATAATCCCAGCGAGACCGAAGCGCCATTAGGAAGAAGAGGCAGCTAAAATGCCATACCATATTATCAACCCCCCCTGCTCCTCCTCCTCTACTGGGGTCCCTCACTGTCTCTTTCTCACAGAAGGCACCTGGTACCGCATCTCTTTATTAATGCATGGAGGCGGGAGGAGCGTCTGTCGCACACACACACTTCTCATTCCCTCACACAGCCACTTATCTATGGTGAAAAGCATGACTACACTGTGGGTGCCCTCTGACAATGGGGGCCAGGGAGGGAAGGAGGTGTGTGTGTGTGTGTGAGACTCTAAGCAACAGTCGAGTTTAGAACTAATCATTCTGAAGGTAATGAAGCTACCTAGAGACACTGTCAGCCTGCAAGGTTAATGGAACACCTGCATACACACCGAGTCAGAAACAGGAGGCATGATCTGTGTGGATCAGTGGAAGTCAATGTGTGTGTGTTTTTGGAAACTCATGTGGCTTGTGCACGTGACTGCGAATGTTTATGTTATTCACTGGAAATGCTGAGAGCCTTCAGACACGGCGGCTCAAAAGAGTAAAAGAGATGGCAACGAGCGCCGCCACCGCTCATATCTGTCAGCATCACAGGAAGAGAAGAAGAAACCCTTCTCCCTCCAACACATGAACGCATTTTCGAAGGAAAGAGTGGGAGTGTGTGAATACTGTAGCGAACCCTGAAGGTGAGACAAATCAGAGGAACAAAACTGTAAAAAGAATTAAGTTAACTTGTCAGAAGAAAAAAATTAAACATTTATCTTTGCATAGCAGATCAATTTAGTTTCTTTGAAATCAATGGCATTTAAAAAAAATAAGGCATATTTCTGTAATTCTTGCACCGACCTCTAAACAAATATTCAATCTGATCAAACAGGTCATTATGTTTGACAGCTTTCAATCCCATTCAATGACACACGCGTCTGCAGGCAACCTTTGAGGAGGAGAAAGCAGGCAGCTAAATTATGCAAATGTCTGTCAATTTAACGAATCAGAGGCAGAGAATTAGCAGGCTGTTAGTCTCTCTTAGACCTGCAAATGCCGCTAATACAGATGAAGGGCTGGAGCCTGATTTCATTATCGCTGCTCTGAAAAAGAGAGGAAGGGGGAAGGGAAAGGGAGACCGGGAAAGAGAAAAATGAGAGATCACGAGATGGAGACAAATGTGTGTGAAAACAGAGGCCTCTATTCAGAGCCCTATCAACTCCAAATATCAAATTAGCCAAATGAATGGTACAAGATAAAGGACTGCATGGGGAGAAGAGCGACAGCAGCAGACGGGCAAATAAAAGGAAGGGACTGCAGACAGAGAGAGAGACAGAGAGAGAGAGATGCTGCGAGGGCGTGTTAAGAATGGAAGGGATCGGAGGGTATTTCAATAATCGATAGACTGTGAAGTGAAGAGAGTGTGAGACACGGAGAAAGAGAGAGAAGCAGGGTATCACAGTTCATTAGTCATTGCTGGTGACAACTAGAGACTGTAGCAAGAAGATTGTCACTGGGTCTTAATCAGATGAGAAACGATGGAATGCCAGTCGTTAATTCCAACAGCATTATAGCGTCTATTGTCTGCCTCTGAAGGGGCTTATCGCAATCTCTCTACCTCCGACTGCTGCTGCTGCTGCTGCTCCGACTGCTGCTACGCCAGCAAACAAGCTGCCAGCCAACTCACCAGGGAAAGTCTAAAGAGCTGGGGAGAAACTAAACTCTCCTGTTCTGCAGAGTCTCACTCTCTCATACTCTCTTTCTCTCAGAACTCTGGTCTCCCTCTGCTCTCCACACACACACACACACACACACACACACACACACGAACTGAAAAACATGTAATGCTACAGTAGCCCTTGGTGCTACACGGAAGCATCTCTGAGGCAGAAACCAGGAAATCAATTCTCTTTTTAAGCAACCCATTAAAAGGCGCCAAGGAGAGTTAAAGCACTTGCTCAAGACATACCATTACAGCATATTATACATTCTGTTCCAAGGCAAACCCCAATGAACGCACACCATTACAGACTGCTGCAGAGAAGCTACTATATGCATGCACACAGCGAAAAACTGCACAGTTCCATCCCATACATACAGTATACCAACAAAAAATGCAAACACACAAACACAATGCAAAATGTCATATTCTCCCTCTTCTTCCCACTTACTCTTATATGCAGACACAAATAAATACTGCAACATCCTCCTTAAAATGCACAACTCCACCATGTTTTCCTCTCCCAGGGTCTGTTCCTGTCAGTACCATGGCCCAAAACTCTCAGTCAGCCAGCTCAGCTGGGGACGGCCTCTCTGACTCAAACAACTTCCCAGCCTGGCTGGAAATGTGTTTACTGTATTTGTACCACTACGCTGCACTGCCTGCCTCATTCACCACAACCAAACAAAAACTACGGCAAGTCGTGCAGCTACAGTATGTGAGCATTGTGTAAATTCTGTCTGCAGCTCCGTGTGGGGGCATTGTGCGTCGCTCTGTGTGTCGTTATACAGGGGGGGTAGAGGAAAAGTAACGGTTTTTAAAAGAAGTAAATTTACAGGCATTAAAGGTCATGTAAAGTTGCATCACAAGCAGCAGTCAACCCTTCTATATACCGTGTGTATTTCCTTGATCAAAAAAATCTTAATCAGTTATCAAATCTTTTAGCAATCAATCATTTCAGGACTGTGTTTGGCTTATAGTGCTGGGAATTATCCTCTTGACATATGACATAATTTAGCAGGTTGTCAAAGTCGCTCACATCCTTTCACTTGCCCATTTTTCCTGCTTCAACACATCAACTTGGAGGACAAAATGTTCACTTGCTGCCTCATATATCTCCCCCACTGACAGCTGCCATGGTAACCAGATAATCGGTGTTCTTCAGTGTCAGTGCGCATAAAGTTATGGCTGATTGCTGTAATGTTTAATGTTATATTTTAAGTTGTGTTGTGTTTTAAAAATCAACCAGATGTTTCTGTTAAGAAAGTGAACAAAGTCTATAAAATGTGAACCAGAACAAATTGCTGTGAACCAGCAGCCAGCCCTGATCCTGGTTCAGCCTGAACACACTCTGATAATACACAACTTTAACTATTTATTCATTGTAGTTTGAGTCTGTAGTTTTATTGAGCTGTGTTTTGTTGCATGCACCCTCAGCAGGGCCTCCTGCGGTCCTCAGACCACGGTTTGGAAACAGATGGCTCCGTGTGCAGTTTGTCTTCATGGTGTTTTGGAGGTCAAACGTGTGCCTGTGTGTTGGATCCGTTCAATTGTTGTGATAATTCTCTGGTTAAAATCTAAAACACGCTCACTTATCACTCGCACTTCGCCGGCTGCACAGAAACTAACTGCAGCTGCAACCGTGCAGACTCTCATCGACTCATCTGTACCTGACTTTTTTTTTTTATCACAGCAGAAACATTTGAATAAACGATGGAAAGATTTCAACAAGTGAAGACAGATGTGAACACAAGCCTCTGCCTGCAAAATACATTTTTTTACAGAATTGTATCGTAAAATAAGTTCATCACTTAAATTTTAAAGCAAACTGGAAAACCATCATTACACATAAACAAAGACATCCACAAAACAAGAAAATAATTTTACTTCATCTGATTAGTTCACCATCAAAGACCCAGCCGCGATGAAATATTTTTATAGATGTGTAAACGAATGTGTGGAGTGTGGTCTGCCAAGAGAAAAACGTAATCGTATGCAGCAGTAGGTCATAATATATTTAGAATAAAGTGTCTGATAATAATCAATGGTTCTGTGATTGGTCCTTTATTATTTAAAATCAACATAAAGTATGTTATTACTCCATTACTGGGTTTGCAACAGGTGTTTTAACTGAATCTTGAACACAGAGTGAAACGGCATCAATGTGACTTGTTGAACTGCAGCATGGTGATCCTCACTGAACACAGAAAAACTACAATCCAACACTAAAGCTGCAGTTTGGTCACACGACATCAGGTGGGGGTGGGGGGGTACTATAGAGGAGGGATTAGGGCCATGTTGGAGCGGGGGGGGAGTTTGGAAAGAGACGAAATAAGGGAACATTCCAGTTGAAATAGAGGTGGAGGTAAACCTCTAAACATACAAGAGTCAACTGAGTCAGTTACAAGCGGAGTGAGAACCACTACATATGCATCCAAGTGTTATTGTAGCGACTCCAAAAACAAAGAAAAAGTCGCTGAGAGAGTGAACTAGGCAATATGTGATGCACTAATAAAAAGGAGATTCACTGGGATCCAAACCCAAGATCATTTAAGTAACTTTTATAATATGAAATAGAATACTCCTCATAACGTCTACAAAAACCCTAGGATCACTGTAATCATAACCCAAATTAACTCTGACTCCTACAGTTACTTTAGTACAAGTACCATCTGCTGATAGAGTGACCCCATGTGGCTCCTGACCCCAAAACTGAGAAACTGGGAGAAGTCAAGTCGCTGCACCACAATCATGAAAAATAACACTTGAATCAACAAACGTTTGCTTGACAGAGAAATGGGTTTTACTGCAGTGGCAGATTTTTATTCAGACTTCAGAAAGAAACGTCTGCTCGTGTGAGTCCAGATAAATGTAACGCAGATAAAGATTCCCCTGTGAGCTGTAGTGGTCACGTTTCAGGAGCCGCCCCCCCACGGTGCTGTTCGGCTCTGAAGCTCCGCCTTTTGTTTGCCGTTTGTTTACCTTGCTCGGCCGAGGTGCAGAGGAGAGGGACAATGAGCTGGTAGATCAACAGCTCGGACTGAATGAGGCGGCGCTCCTTTATCCTTTGCCCCCTGAACGCAGCACCTCAGAAGGCCGGTGATTAAGAGCCCAACAGGCCACCTCAGGCTCAAAGGCACAAAGGAAGCCGCTCCACTTATCCAATATAAAAAAAGTGTCCCACACAATCAGAGCGGGCGGCGTCCTGCTGACATCACACTTCAGTGATCAGTGGAAGGGTGGAGGATACAGAGGGAGCACTCCAAACGACAGACTCTCATCCATTCAAACTGGGGGAGGGGGGGCAGCTTGTTAACTCCTCATTGAGGATACTGAGAAGCTTCAACTGTGTCGAAGCTTTCTGACTGTTACAGGAAAGGAAAGCAAGAGGTGCGAAAGCAAAGGAAGAGGCAGGGGTCAAATAAAGTGTGAGGTAGGAAAGGAAACAAGGAGGTTCCGAAAGACATGAGCAAAGTAGTGAAGGGCAGGAGAAGGCAGGAAAGGAAAGAAAAAAGTAAGGAAATTGAGAAAGGGAGGAGGCAGTGAGGAGCATAATGAACAGAGAAATGGTTAGAGGAAGTAGGAATAATGGAAAGAAAAGTAGGAGGTGGAGAAGGAAAGGATGCAAGGAAATATCTCATTGCTCAAACAAACAGGAGACTCAGTCACTTTTGCAATAAACTGTCCTCAGTTGCTAAATGCACCAAACACAAGAAAATGCACAAAAATTCATCTGGACGCTGTGTTGGCCAATTTGTTCCCGGTGGACGGCTTTGTATCATGGCCGCTGTGATGCTGCCGTTTACCTCACGATTGTCATGATGACAGAGGAAATAGTTGTCACTGTGAGTATAATTATCTTGTCTGTGCAGTGTGGTGGTGTCTGAAACTTTCAAACTCACAGATCTGTTACTCAGAGCAGACAACACACCACTGCAGCTTTTCTTGCCACAGTTATGCAGACGACACTCAAATGATTGTGTCTGAAACGCAGGTGGCAGACATGACACGACTGACATCTCTCATTGGATGTCTGCTCACCACCTGAAGCTCAACCTCGACAAGACCGAGCTTCTCTTCCTTCCATGGAAGGAATCTCACATCCATGACCTCTCCATTATCATTCAGAACTATCCCCGTCTCAGACTACACCTGGGTGTGATACTGGATGATCAGCTGTCCTTCGCTGCCAACATTGCCATGAGAACCCACTCCTGCAGATTCGTGCTCCACAACATCTGAAGGATATGTTCGTTCCTCAGCCAGGAGGTGGTGTAAGTTCTGGTCCAGGCTCTTGTCTTGTTCCTGTCTGCCTGCATGTACCATCCGACCTCTGCAGCTGATCCAGAGTGCAGCAGCCTACCCAAGTTCTCCCACACTACACCACTGCTCCGCACCTGCACTGGCTGCTGGCCACTGCTCCCATTCAACACACTGGTACTGGCCTACTGTGCTGCTAGTGGCCCAGGCTCATTCTTCATGCAGAACATGGTCAAACCATAAACTCCAGCCCGTCCACTACTCTCTGCTACTGCTGATCAGCTCTCTTCTCCCTCTATACAAGGAGGTCCAGTTACTCCCTGACCACTTCGTATAAAAGCATCAGCTAAATAAATGTAGTGTAACATATTTCATCGTTGTCAAAGTGTTGCATCAGAGTTCCTCAGTAGGAGTCACATTGCACCGGGTTAAACCTGTGCAGGCTCAGCACGATGACATTTGGAAGCGAAATGTAGTTTGTAGTGTTTGTTTTGTTGTCTGGCTAAGTCTCACCAGCTACCTGAAGCACCATAACTCCATCTGTCCCAGGACATGTGCAGTAACACTGACATGCCTTACATCTTCTTAAAATCAGTGTAGCTGAGACACAGTGACGCTGCTGAAAGCCTGTAAAGAAGAGTGAAAACAGGTGGAAAGAGTTGATGATTTGAGAAGTTCGATTTCTGTTTCCTGGATGATGATGAAATATAGTCACGTCTCCATGACTGAACTGTGATGATCAGCAGTCGGGTGAAGTGAGGTGAAGTCCAGAACAGGATGAAGACATGAAGGCGTGTCGTGGACTTGTTGTCCTGGGTGTAATCCTGACTGGAGGGGGGGTGTTTGGGAACCAAGTGTCTCTACCAGCTGCATGGAAAAATAAAAGCCCCTCCCCTTCCTGTTCTGTGGTACAAAGGATGAAAGAGTGAGTCCTGCTGGGTGGCACCGGCTCCAGGTGACCACAGCAACCTGACCAGCTCACTGAGCTGCTCCCTAATGTGTAAAACCATCTCCCGTCGTTGTATAGAGCCCATTTAAAGCAGGTTCCCAGAGAGCCGGGGGGCGGGGGGTGGGTCGGGGTCTTTCTCTTGTTTTTTAACCCAACCACATAATCTCAGCCTTAGAGCGTCCACACAATGGAGCCGATTTGAAGGTGGCACCACAGAGGCCGGGCTCTAACTAGCAGGTCTAATAATAATACGGCGGGCTTCGGTTACATATCTGGGCTGAATGGGGGTCGCCTCGCAGGACTCTTCAGGCAGGATTTTTGTTTGTGTGTGTTTTCACAGGACCAATTAGTGACAGCAGCTCTGAGAGACACAAGCAGCAGGACGGAGGACGAAACTTGCAAACAGAAAACAAGATTCATGTCTCAGTATGTTGCACATTTATACCTTTATTCTACAGCTGTTGCACCTTAATTTCTCTTTGGTTTGGTTTGGTTTTGAGTGTAAATGTAACAGTTTTTACAAAACAACAATGAAGCAGACAAACGTTTAAAACCAGAACAGAAACAGGTGAAACATGAAAACCACTAAACAGGGAATGAAAAACAAAAAAATGAAAAATGTAAGAATTATAGAAAATCTTTAACATCTTTAAACTCTGTTCATGTTTCACGGGTACAGGTGTTTGGACTGTGGGAGGAAACTGTAGCCTCAGCTATCGCTAACATCCTTCTGCTCTGGTGACGATGTTAGTTCCACCTTAAACGACATTTAAACATGTGAAGTGACTTGTTGATATTCTCTTTCAGACCAACTCAGGAGCAGCTCCTGTCTGTCCAGGTCTCTGCATTCTGTAACTTTTCAATTCGGTTTTATTTATACTGCGCCACATCACAAAGTTATCTCAGGGCATCTCATACAGAGCAGGTCCAGACCGACTCTATGTACAGAGACCCAACAATTCCCACTGAGACCAGAACAAGACCCAGGCTCTGGGTGGGCGTCATCTGCCTCGACTGGTTGGGTAGAGAGAGAAAAGATGGGGGGATAGAGTGAGAGCAGGAGGAAAGAGAACACACAGTAGCACAGTACAGCTCCACATACAGATGTAAAATAATACTAGTAGTGTTACACATACAAGAATGAACGCAGGTTCACTCTGGTGTCACATTTAATTTCTGAAAAACAAGCACACAGAGCGTCTCTGCATGTCGCCATGTCGCATGCTAGCGCCGATTAGCATTAGCCTGTAACCGCTAGCTTCTCTGCTAGCCTCACACACGCTGCTAAACTGCTTTGTTATCACGTTTGCCCCGTTCGGCCATCTTCCCCACACATGAATTTCTGCCAACAATGACCATTGACTCATCTCTTAACTACGGTTCTTTGTATTAGCGTCCGCCATTTTGATCACTCGCGCTTTGTAAGTCCTCCTTGCTGCTACAGTCTAGCTCCTTCTCTGCACATCAAAATGAACTAATGCTCTTCGCCATTCTAATGTCATTACATGCAATTCGGCTTTTGTCTCATGTCCACTTACCTGAAACACAAGCATACAGCATCTCTGTTAGGAGTGTCCTCTGCATGACTCCTCTCATGCTGACTACTTCTACTGTTTTACCAGCGTTATTGTCCTGCAATGCCTAGAGCACCACCTACTGACCATAGTACAAATAGCAGGGATAAATGAATGGCCTACTGCCAGACTAACACAAAAAATTCCCACAGATTAACACTCCCACCAGTAGGTGTCAGTATGTTGATGACGGTATAAAGGATACATAGGAAGTGGTGATATATGTGGAGACTGGAGATGGTCAACATGAAAATAAAGAGTTCTTAAATAAAGGACTAAGTTCATTATTATAACAGAACAAAACAACTGCCAGACTAACACAGAAAATTCACACAACAATCACGTTTGCATAGTATTTCAAAGTTGGGGGTCTAGAGTTTCTGTCTTTTCAAACACTCAGTGCCACAGTAGCAATGGTACTGATGTTAACATTAATAAAAATAAT
>JAVQJF010117980.1:0-15249 GCA_036023855.1 Gadopsis marmoratus
ACACACACACACACACACACACACACACACACACACACACACACACACACACACACACACACACACACACACACACACACACACACTCGTCCCTGCTCCCCATCAGCTGTGTCCCTGAATAATTTAGGCCGACTCCAGTGTTGATGCCGGGTCAGAACGACGAGTAGCTAAAGACAACGGGGGAACGAGAAGATAGTTAAGAGTTTGGTGACAGTCAGTGATGCTTGTAGCTGGGCCATAATCAGGATTTTAGATGTCCTGAGGCGAGGAGTCCAGTGGTGCCTTCAAATGCTGCCGTGTTTACGAGAACAGTACATATGTGGAGATCTTCCGAAAGCTCCCGAGTTCACGAGCTGTGACGCGTTTGCTGACGTCTTAAGTTTTTCCCTGCGGATATCAAGTTCATATGTGTTGTCATTTTAGCTGTATAGACTTTAATCTTGCTGATTTTATGTCTGAGGAAAACGTTGATATAAATAGAAGGTAAGTCGACATTTTTTTGCAGAGAAGCGAACTACGAGGAGTCTTCTGGCGTCCACGTTCCCGTTGCCTAGCAGCGGCATTTGAACACCAAGCGTGTCGTGCATGCGGCTTCCAGTGTCGTGACCACGAGCTCACAAGTTTTATTTGAAGGCAGCCTTAAGCCCCCCCCCCCAAAAAAAACAAGTCAAATTGTTTTTTGGATTATATCAAATTATTTGTATTTATTCATGTAACTGGTATATTTGTACATATTTAACCTCTCTATAGATACTCTATAGACCTCTCTTTCCTGCTGTCAGGATTACAATGCGTACTCTTGTGTGCAGGAGCACAGCTACGCCATAGAAAACAAAACCCCCCCCCACACCCCCAGAATCCTGAGACCCTCGATGGTAGCTTCGGCCTCGGCACGTTTCTAAGTTTCCAGTGATGAAGAGAAGACGGAACAATAAACGAGTCTGCATGCGCTTCGTGTCCACGATGCTGGCCCCGACTTCACCTTTCAAGCAAAATCACTACTTTTTAAAAACACACGATGACAGTTCAGTGATGACAGAATATGCTGCCTTTCACAATAACAACACCACTCATGCCGTATCATGGTGCAGCGAGTAACGTCTGGATTTCACATCCCATCAATGCAGATGAGCCAACGCCCCTCTGCTTTCCCTTTTTCCTCCCTCCCTCCCTCCCTCCCTCCCTCCCTCTCCTCTCCCTTTAATCAAGTCTCTCTTCTCCCACCAACCCTGCCTGCTCAGCATACCCCCCCCCCCCACGTGCCACCATGATGTATTTTTAGCTCTCTTGTTCTAATCTTAGCTCTCAGCTCGGGAGGAAACCAAGGAGTGCTTCGCGATGCGGGGGGCGTGATAAGTGTGCACTTGCTGCGTGTCGCCGTGTGCGAGCACGTGGGTGTCCTGCGGGTTTGCATTCGCATCATGTATGTGGATGGTGGGGTCCGGCTGTGTGCAGACACCTGAGTGCAGGCATGCATGTAGAGGGATGTACAGTATGTTGTGTTGCAAGGACAAGAATGAAAGAAGTGCTCTGTGTCTCAATTTTGGTGCAGCGGTGTGTGTGTGTGTGTGTTTCTGGTGCAGAGATTCACCAGCACAAGAACACGAGGTACCAAAACAATCCGTAACATCCCCCCTCTTCCTGCAGCACAACTCGGTGCACCCAGTCCACTGGTTCGCACTGTTTCGCCCAAGGCTGTGGGTTCATGACCGTCAAGTCCTGTGAATCAGCACGAACTCTCACTTCTTTGATGGATCTTTTGTTCCCTCATCTTGTTCTGACAAAAATCTTCCACGCTTAGTAAACATTTTCCACAATTTTTTTTATTCCCCCTCTCCCTCTATGTACAATCCTTTGTTGTATTATTATTATTTTTTCTTTTAATCAAGTCTACACCGGCCAACGTGAACATTATCATTCATCCTTTGAGATTGCCTCTTTAAGTCTGTTCACTGAGCAGGAGGTGCTAGATATCTGCCGGGTGGTCTTACATATATTTTGCATGCATAACCAGGGTGGACATCTGCAACCCTGACCAGCACCGTGTGCATCTGGAGTCATGGAGTCCTCTGGATTCTGCTACACTGATATATGCACACATTTGCACACCGCTCACATTCTGCAGGAAGTGTGCAGTGCCTTGGAGAAACACATGGCACTGCAGTGGAAAGGGGAGAAATTGAAGGAGAGCAAAACAGAAAAATGAGAGGCCCCCCCCCCCGTCTCTCCTCCTCTCTCTTCTCCTCTGATGGCTGGGCTATTTATATCGAGCAGGATCCAATCTTAGCAGCAGCTGCGGGGGACTGAGCCAGTCAGGGACAGCCCGTGCTCCCCCCCCGCACTATTTTTAGCACCAGGACAGCTTCAAACAGCAGCACTCAGCTATTCTCGTCCCTGTGTTGTGCTCCCTGCACCAGCCGAAGGCGCAGGATGTGTGTTTGATGGCGGTAGTTAAGAAAAAGCTCTTCACGGCTCTTCAAGGCCATGGCTTGTCAAATTGTGATGCGTGCACACATGTGGTGTGTATGTGCGTGAATTTTAAAGTAGTGGAGGAGAGGTCGCCCATAGCTTCTATCCATGAGACCCCTCTTAAGGTGAATGTCTCCTCAGGCTACACATTACCATATACAGAGAGGAGGTCGTGGATGGTCGGGGAGCTGGAAAAAATGGCCACTGTTCGTGTCCCGTGTGAAACCAAAAGTCAACGTTGACTTGAATGCAGTTATTTGAAGCCAAACCATGATCTTTTCCTAAACCTAGCCAAACTGAGACCGCTTCACCTCGCTAACCACGGGTTAAATTTTTAGTCTCCGCCTTCTAATTCCCACTTTCTGCCACAAAATTTGAGGAAGTCTAACAACCACATTATCTGCTGGCAAACCCGTGGCCACAAGAGGGCAGCCTAACCCGCTCCTCTCAGGAACACTTTGAGGCAACAAACGCATAAACAATTTATTCCCAACTCTTAAATCCGCAGTTTTACTCTGCAGCACTGTGTGTACTCACATCAGCCCCATGGCCCTCTCGCAGGTTGTATGTGAGGTCGTGTTGTATCTCGCTGATGAACTTCTGGGCGTACTCGGGGTAGAGTCGGAGGACCTCGCGGAGGCCCTTGAGGCTGATATACTGCAGGTCGCAGTAGGTCAGGGCCTTGACGTTGGCGTTGGTCTTGATCACCTGCTCCTTTGTCAAAGAGTCCGAGCCAATCAGATCTCCTTTACCTGGGGATGTGCACCGACAGAGAGACACGTTTAAGACGTGCAGACACATTTATTTCTTTAAAGCAGTAAATATATTTTCACTGTCTCCACCTGAGGGAATCAATGATGTTGGTTATATGAATTAAAAAAAGACATACATTCTGCCTGAGCTGCAGATCATCAAAGACACAAGGCCCAAGAAATGGACCTGCAGAAGCAGCCATTTTAACAAAGACGGTGGGAGAATGTGTCGGATTGTATGTTTAGGAATTAATTGTTCAGACTTCATTCAAGAACAGCTGTACACAAAAAAAAAGAAATTGACAAATTGTTAGTTTTAGCTCCCCGACAAAGTCAAAGTCGGGCTGTTGCGTTTGCTGGAAGAGAAACATGCAAACAGTTAGCTTACAGAGTCATTATTACTTGCAGAAACAAGAGTCTGTGGGTATGTTTCTGAAACATAAAGCACGTAAGGTATCCAACTGATGTTGCATATCAAGACTAGTAGCCACAGGGAGATCTACTCGGCTTGTGAAAACCATTGTACGTCTTCCGTTAGCTCGGCTCCAGGCCTCTGGTTTGCTGCCCACATCTCATGGCTCACGGTGTTGTGCTTCTCGTTTCCAATCAAAGAAACATTGGGACGAAACAAATGTCCACAGAAATGGCACTTAGAAGAGCAACAAAGCTGCACAGATTGTTGTAGTTGAAATGACAACTGTGAAATTGGTGCGTTTCCTCGTCCAACGTGACAAAAACGCTACCACAGGTTTCACAACAGCGGAAGACGATAAATCAGTCAGCTCTAGCCCCACAAACAGAAAATGGCCAGCGTGTTTGCAGGTTTAAACATTTGAAGTGGTACAGAAAAAAGGTTGATGGCATTCAGAATACAATTGGTGTGACGAGCTTGAAGTGTCAATTAAGTGGAAGCACTGAATGAAGTGCTGGTTGAAGTGAAAGTGCTGAAGTTGCATCTGAAATGAAAGTGTAAGATGAATTTGAACAGGAGGTTTCAGCCAAAGTGTAATCACTGAAACTCCTAAACAACAATGAAACCCGTGGAACTGTCCACCAGCTGAGTGTATCTACTTTTTTCTCACCATGTCAGTGATTTAAACATCAGGGTGTCTCAGCCTCTGCGTCATTGAGTTTCTTCTTCTTATATTTGGTCTATTGTGAGTCACCCTGCCTTACAGAAGTGCAACACTAGATTGCTGGAATACTCCTTTAATACAGTATAAATAACTTGCAAGTATTTCAAGTTCTTTAACTCTTTAGAGACATTTCTTCTGTGAGGTCAACATGAACAAATAAAGGCTGGCCTCCTATAAAGGCCGGGGAAAAACAAGGCTGGATACTCCCGCTGGCTGTCCCATTACGTACATGCCAACTAACGTAGTATATTTCCATCGCTTTAATAAACTCAACAACATAATTGTGTTATTGTCTGATTTCAGTCACTGCAGGCGCGTGTTTACGTCTCCGCTAAACTGCATGTTGTAGTAACTTACAAGCGCCACAAGATGGCAGCGGCTACATTTCAAGTGTTGTACAGGATCTTTGCAAGTCAATTCATTTTCCGCAACACGTTTCCTGCAAATGCTGCACAATAAAAGCCTCGTTAAGAAATTAAGGGTTTCTGTCCACTGAAACGCTAGAAGGCTTTTAATTTGAAACTGATACATAAAGTGCTGAAGTAACTTCATCAGGGCAAACAGGAGCGGATCAAAATGAGGCTTTGTACTAAAATATCATTAATTCTACTCATCAAACAGAGGGAATTAGAAACAAAGGCCTGCCTCTAATACAAGCCTGCTTCAGATAAAGGCCGGGTACCTTCTTCAGCTCAGGAAAATAAAGGCCCCGGCTGCTATCTGAGGAAATACAGTAATAGTGTTTCAGTGTTTAGATTATTTTTGTGTCTATATGGGACAACATATACATATATGTGTGTGTGTGTACGGCTGATTGAGTGTGTGTTTGTTTCAGAACTTACTAACATTACATGACGTGCACAATACGAGGTTGACGACGTCTACGGCCGTGACTCTAATTTACTAATCGCATGGTTGCACTTTAACACAACTTGGGTTTGCTTTGGGTCAAACTGGCCGTCAGTTTGAAATGGAGCTTTTTAAATGTCGGCACGGTATAATTCCTGGAAGAGCGCCATAGACGCAGGGCCTGGGTAAAGGCCATGGTGGGCTGTGCCGTGTGAAGAGCTTCCTGGGCTCTGCAGGGCTCTGCTGGATCCACACTTCAGCATTAATAATCAAGGTGCTTTAATAATGTAAAATATATCCATTATTAATACCAGCACAGCACCACATTTCATCTATTGACGTGTGTGTGTGTGTGTGTGTGTGTGTGTGTGTGTGTGGGTCATGATCAAGATCAAATATGGGCCGGGGGCGCTTGGCATTTGAAGATAAATCCACTTCATGTCACACACACACAGAAAAGCAGGCACGCAGACCATTAATTCAATACATCTTGACCTTTTGGAGCTATACATCTGTCCTCACCATGCACGCAAACAAATGCACGAGACCCCCCCCCCCATCTCTCTGTCTGTCACTTTGTCTATTACACATTCACACCAACACACCTCGGTTTGCTGGATTAGTGTTGCGAAAGCTTTGGAGCACATCCAGAGGAAATTAGATTTCAGCCTGCGATACAGCCGCCTAAAGAAATTATTCTAACTTAATCATGTCTGACCACACAATTTCCAATTTGTTAGATTCCACCCCCCCCCCCCAAAGTGTTGTCATTTTTAACATTAGCTGACTGTTCTTTTTCTTAAATTGCTGCATGAGTCTGCAAACATAACCACCTCACAAAAGCAAGTGAACCTCTGAAGCGCCGGGGAGGGGGGATTGGCTGCTGATGTTACCAGAGACGTTACAAGAGAAGTAATGTCAGGTGACCTCCATCCACTCTGTTTCAGCCAGGGTCGTACCCAGCAGACCACGGGGACACAGCATTCAGAGCGACTGGCAGCGCTGCAGATTTGCTGCATTTTGACTGCAGTAGAAAGAACGCAAAAGAGGTTAGCAGCAGTTGACCTTTTTAAAATGTAAAATTCTTGATATATACACTCATTCGTTTCCCCCCTAAGGATTAACTCAATTAAGTTTGGGGATCGAATACCTGCAAAACTAATGGCATTACTTTGTGTTTACTGCTAATTAGCTAAATGTAGCATGCTAACACGCTAATCTTAGGAGGTGTTTAGGAGGTGTTTTATATTACACCTCCTAAACATGGGCGTGTTAGCATCGTCATTGTGAACATGTTAGATATCTCAAAACCTCCGCACAAAAATCCCCTTTTGGTCATTTTACAAACTGACCCTTTAACTACTTACAATTTACTGTTCAGAAATAAATCACCTTTGTGAAGTGACCATGTTACGGTTAAGGTTTGACTGGGTTCAGGCAGAGAAAAGACTCGGTTACGCTTAGGGTTACAGTAATGAACGACCTGACCTCCTTCTTTGGTCCTGTTATAGTTCCTACGGCTGCTGGAGGGCTTTGTCATCAGACAGTAAACACAAGGTGTTTTGGGGCACTTCCTGAAACGCCTGATGTGGTCATTTTCCTCGGGAGGACCATGCCAAGTACATTTTTATTTATGCAGCCCAATATCACAAATTTGCCTCAAGGGGCTTTAAGTGCAGCCGCCTCGTCAAACGGCCTCTTAAACTTGTATTAAGGGTCAGAAATGATATATATAGAGGCATGACATGTAATGCGATACTGGTAGTTGTGATGTTCGTGGCGGCGGGTAAAGCTTCTGTGCAGAGCATGACTCTCTGCTTCTCCTCCCACACACTGTCTACAGATCCGTCCTGTTTAATATTAGGCTTCACTGGAACACAGCTCCGCCTTCACATCTCCAGAGACCAACGTGCGAGAGGACATATGATCACACCAATTTACCGATGCCAGTGAGCGCGCGCACACACACACACGCTTTCCTCACCCAGTTACACGAAATCAGAACGCAGTCTCCGCGCGTTATCTCCTGCGTGCCACCGTCGCCATCTAATGTGAGGCTCGCATTCGCACTTAATGCACTTTTATGTGCAAGTTCACACCCCTTTTCGTTTTTAAACACTTAGACAAAAATGTTTTCTTTTTGTGGCTCAAAGGGCGTCCAGAAGCTCTCACCATTTGTGGGTGTTCAATGTGTTCCAACACGCTGTATGCTTTTTAGTTTTTTTTTAGTGAGGCAGATGCTATTAGCACCCAGGTGTCTGTAGCCAACAGCACTATTGGCACCCGGGGTTCACGCACATTTTTACCAATGAATTTTCAAAACCTTTCCATACTATTTTACCCCATTTCCATGACTTTAGTTAAGTAATTTAAAATAAGTACGCCTATGCAGGGATCCAGCGCGCTGTAGCAAAAGTGCTGCGGCGAGCGCAGGTGCTGGCAGCCCGTTGAGCTTAAACAGCCTCTTCTGGTTCTCATTTATTCGTGACGATTGGCAGCACGAACAGGCGGCGGGAGGATCCAGCTGCCTACGAGCGTCCTACTTCACTCGCCTCTCTTTCCGTGTCTTTACTCTGCCATGTGTGAGGTCTGATAGCAAGACTTCCTACATCTCTACTCGCACCGGACTGAGGGATCGCGCTGTACCGCTCGCAGGCTCGACACTGCGCGCCGCGTGTGCCGAGTCGGACCCGCTCAAATCCCGGATCAGGTTCCTCGTCAGGCCTGGACCCAGCGCTGTGAAACGATGATCTCTCTCTAGAAGTCTACGCTTCATTAACAGCATTCAGACGTCAAAACAGACACACTCTCACCTCCATTGACTACACAGCACAGTGTCCCGCAGATCACCGTCGCCCCACATCCTCTCATTAAGTCTCGGTTTGACAGGTAATGGTCTGCCAAAGCCACGGGGGAGGGGGTAACTGTGCAGCTTTCGACAAATTCTTGATTCCTTCACATAGCAGACCGCCCTTGTTGCATTTTAGTCGTATTAGGTAGCCAGCATGAGTCTCTTAAAGCTCCAAATGTTCAGCTAAAGCCATTTCAATAATTGGTTGTTCATTTGAAAATTTGGGGGTTAACCAATTGGAAAATAACTTGAATATTGAAGGAAAAAAGTAAATGAAATCCTGTATGTTGCTATTATTTCAGAGTTTTATGTATATATATAGTATATATACACATATGTATACATATACAGTGGAGGCACATTGTAAATAGAAAAAAGGAAGCTAAATATCTTAACATGCTTTCTGCTTTTACACCTCAGACTGTATATAAAGATGGCCAACGCGTCTCCTCTTCCTCCCTCTGTACACGCATAATGATTGGCATCAAGGTCCCGCCCACACACACACACACACACACACACACTCACAGCTGTAAATCATGACATCACTCACCCTTTTACACCAACAAATAACTAATTAAATGCAAACTAACAAACATCAGCGTGCGAAGAACTACCTAACATGACAGAAACCATCTGTGGAAACATTTTATTTGATGTGTACTTTTAGTTTGGCCCATGTCCCATCTGCTAACATGGCGGGGTGCGGCAGCCAGCCACCAGGGGGCGATCCAGATGTTTTGGCTCCACTTTTGGGAAGCTGTCATGGCATCCATATTTATATACAGTCTATGTTTTACACATACTCCACAGTATTGCAGTATCTCTCCTAAGTATTTCAATGAAATAAACATAGCTGCTTGTGCCCCTATTACAACGTAAGTGCACATTGAACAATATCACTGTAAACATGCCAGTGTGAAGAAGTGGCCCTTGTGGGTATGACCATGGCCTTTTCTACCTCTAACCATCACCACCCTTGTTGCTCTGACTTACCCAGTATGGCCAGCACAGTGTTGTCCTTCAGGACCTCCATGGAGCCCGAGCAGACGAAGTAGATGGCCTGCAGGGCGTCTCCCTGCCGGATGAGGAACTCGCCCGGGGCGCAGAAGGAGGTCTTGATAATGAGGGAGAGGGAGCGCAGGCAGCCCCTGCTGGCAGACTCGAACAGCGGCAGCTGGAGCAGCTCCTTGTTCAGGTGCATGGCGATGTCGGCCCTCAGCTCGTCTGGGAAGTCCTTCAGCAGCTGTAAAGCGACACGGGGTTCACATTTAGACTACCGCCATCTTTAATCACCTGGAAGCAGTCATTTTGACACTTTATAATTCAGTTCAAACATGTGACTAAAGGGAAAAATGTGACTGAAAGACGGCTGACACCCCCCCTGTACATAAAGAGTCGGTCTGGACCTGCTCTATATGAACAAGTGCTATGAGATAACTTTGTTGATATGGCTCTATATAAATGAAACTGAACTGAATAAAGTTTCAGTTCACTCAACATGAAAAACTCACCCCTTCATCAAAGGATAATCCACGAACCTCAATGTTTTTTATAGCGATTTCACAGTAATAAGGAAACTTGTTTTCAATGCGTCTACAGTTCACCTCCAGTGTATTAGAGTGGTAACAGAAATCAGCTGGAATTGACATTTTAATTTAATCGATGCACAGGTAAGATTTTAAATGGAATGTGTTATCAGTATAAGAAGGGAGAAATATTCCCACAGTAACATACTTGTGTGCCTCCTCACCTCATTAACGTCTATCCCGTTGTTGACTGACCAGGTGGTCTGGAAACACTCCAGCATGCGTTGCTCCAAGGCCTTGGGCAGCCGATGCACCCTGATGAAGTCCTTCAGGTCCTTGGTGCGGGTGTGGTAGAGTGAGCGGCGTGAGTACATCCTCTGGATGATGGCCGTCACGTTACCAAAGACCACCGCATGCATCAGTGCTGCAGACAGAGCACAGGGGGAGTGTGTTTTTAGCGTGCGACAGGTGTAATCAAATAGAGTTATTTGATTGGCTTTTATCTAAAATGGCCAGAGTCAGGAAAATCCCATAATGCTTTTCTGCACAGCGGGAAGCTTTATAGGACGTCTTTATAAGCCCCAAGAAGTTAAAATGTGCAGGGCTTAAAATGACTTAGCTGCTCTAAAACCACCGTAAAGCACGGCCTCAAGTGGATTACTGCGCCCACAAAATGGCAGCAACACACTACTGAAAGAACAAAAATCCCAGCATTGAATAAATCTTATTTCTAGTGAACAAAACATCAATTAAGAACTAAATGATTATTCTAAAACAGCTGTAATCCCAGAGTGAGCAGCGCCTCTTGGTGTGGGCGTGTTATTAAAGTTTGCAGCTAACCAGCAGTGTGGACTGGAACTATCGGTTTTATACCGTCCTTTCCTGAGGGTGCTGCAGAGCACTTTATCTCTTTAAATTTAATTCTTGCCCAAGCAGAAAAGCTGCCGAAGCAGCGTTCAGACACTGACACCCACACTAATGGCATTATTTTGGGACGACTGCTCCTTCGGGCGGGGTGACCCACCTCACATTTTGGACAGACCTGTGGTGTTACAATGCATATAAATGTCTTTCAGTTACAGCTGAAGGGCGCACACTGCCTCGGGGCAGCTCAGCACTCGAGAACTCTGAACTCGGCGTGAGGATTAATGAAGCTGCAGAACGATGCAAACGTCGCTGTGGCTGCGAGGCTTTAAAAAAAAAAAAAAAAGACATCAATGCAAACACCCAAATTTAATTAAAGCATAAGGAGAGCTTTGTCAACAAATCCCATGAAAAGACCAAACTGACTGAATCAACACAGCTGTATTATATGCTGCGTTATAACATTAAAATGTAAGGAGATATAGCACAAATCACTTTAGGCTTATTAGCACTTTTCACCGGAAAATAGCAGCTTTCATTATTCTTTAAATCCAGGAATAGTGTGTGTGTGTGTGTGTGTGTGTGTGTGTGTGGTCATTTACAGCCCACTTACTGTGCGCCGAGGCCTGAGACACCCCCACACATCACTGTGTCCTCTGACCATAAATCGTGACATTTCTCTCACCAAAATAACCTTTCCATTCGCGCCCTTTCTTTCTCATTTCTTCGTCCTGAACATTCAGCTCTCTTCCTCATGAATAAACAAGTAGTCCCGCACTGTATGGCTCCAACGCACATTTGATCTTTTTTTTCTTTTCTATAAAGCAATAACAGATACTATATCTATCCGACGTGTTAATATTGAAAAAATGGCAAAATATGAATTCGGCTCATTGTAAATACAGCAACAAACCTCCATTAACACACACACACACACATATATGTGTTGAATCTGAGCACTTCAGGGCTGTTAAGAGGATTGCTTACAGAAATAAAAGGATTTAGAAACATGCGAGACACACAGGCTGCTCAACAAATGGTTTAAATCTTTAATTCTGGCTGTAGTGCCGTCACATAATCACACTGGAGAGCAAACTCAAGGGGGCCTTGAACAGACAAAAACAGGTTCAAATTAAAGCACCAAAACAGTGTCAGTTTAAATAAAACACCATGACTGGATGGTGCCGAAGGAATCGGCTGGGTCTTTGCCAGCACGAGGTCATATTCTGGAGAATGTAAACACCAGTGTTTTGGGGAAATTTGAGCAATGTACCATCTTCCAATCAAACAAGAAAGCAAGGCTGCGTGGATCTATAAGTTTATAGTAGACAATGTGAGATATTTTTAATCAGCGTCTGCATTCACCCAAAGTGACAGTTATTGGAACAGTTTACAAAAAATAAAGATGTTCACAAAACGTTCAATTTTGCAGAGTCAAGAAATCTGCACCAAAAGCGACTGACTTGTTTATTGACTTATAGCCGAACGTCACGTAAACTTTTATTGAAATGGTTCTTGACATATTGGGATAAAAAAAAATAAACGTTATGAAACCCTTAAATCAAGAGAGAGGGTCCAATGAGACAGTGAACGGAAGGTTTTGCATATAAGTGTGTTTGTGTGCATTTACTGTTTGTCACCAATATGAAAAGGGAACAATAAATGTCAAAGTGCTGATGTCTCAGGGGAGAGGAAGCTCTGACAATCAGGGCCACACAGAAACACACAGGCACGTTTCTCACCTCCTATGAGCATGGTGCAGATGGAGAAGATCTTCTCCGAGTCCGTGTTGGCCGACACGTTTCCAAATCCCACGCTGGTGAGACTGCTCAGAGCAAAGTACAGCGATGTCACGTAGCTGCTACGCATGGACGGGCCGCCACCCAGCCCCCCGAAGCCCCCGCCGCCAGCGCCCGTCTCCGACACGGCCTCCCCTCCCGTCATGTTCCCGTAGTGTTGGCTGGAGTTCCAGGAGCCCTGCCCGCCGACCTCTGACCCCGACACGTTCCACTGACTGCTGTTGGCCGGGAGGCTGCTGACCGTGGCGGGGGCCAGCGTCGTCAGGGGGGACAGGACGTAGGGTGTACCCAGACGCTTGCCCAGCTCATGGAGCCAACCTGAGAGAGAGAGACAAAATTTTGTTAGAAAATCAGTGCATTTAACTTCTAAAGGTAGACACATCTTTTACCGTTACCTGAGATAAATGGATTTTATTATTTCATTAATCTAAGCCTTCATCATCTCCCACTGTGCACAAAATTCCTGCTACAGCCCATTTACAGCTGAATATTTCCTGTGCTGTCCACCTTTGGTGATAGTTACTAGCCACCTCTGGATGCCTACATACATTTACTCAAGTACAAGTAGCATTCTGAGGCACTGTTCTGCTACATGTCATGATTTTACTTTCAAAAACATATGAGTCACTTGAAAAGAAATGTTGCATTACTTCACATTAGAGGCGCCGTATAACCACACAGGTGTTTTTGATCCCGTCGCTGATTCGACCTACTCAGGTTGAATATATTGATATGTGCATTTACAGAAAGAATACTAACGTGCGTGGTCTTCTGTAACTTCAAACTGTATATAGAAAATAAAAATAAATACACGAAACTCTGGATTGGGAGGCTCACACCAATGACTACTTGTTTTGCGCATCTGTATTGCCACGTTAGCGAACCCAGACATCAGTTTACCTGGAACACATCCTTCTGTCCAACAGGGAACCTCGGACCAAAAATAACCAAACTGTTCCTACGGAACCAGGAAACACGACACCACAAGTGCAAACAGGCCCTCTAACCCAGATTAAGAGACAAAATAAATGTGGAAATGTTTCATTTTGTGACAGACACAGGATTCAAGTAACTAAGACAGCAAATTCACCTTCAAAGGAAGGAAGGAGGAAAAGACAGAAGGAGGGGAAGAAAGAAGGAGAAAGGGTGGAAAGTAGGAAGTGAAGGAGGAAGGATACATTTTTGAAAAACAGTGTTTGCGACTGGACGAGTGGTGAAACCCAGCTGAGCCACAGAATCAGACACAGAAAGACAGCAAGAGAGGGAATATGAATTATGCAATATGGATGCATCCACTCATTGATCTCCAGCATCACACACTTCAGGCGAGCAGCTTTGACCGTGTGTGAGAGAGAACATTGAGGCCTGCCGGCATGAGACAGCAGGACGTGACAGTCGAGCCGTGAGCAGAGTCCCACTCAAGCAGCTAAACCAACAACATTAGAGGGTTTAACACCTGAGTAGTTTCCTAATTACTTTGTCATTAGCGCAACTTAACCTCCGGCATCCCGAGGAAACGAGGAGCTGCATAAGGGAGCGTGGAGGGGACAACTGAAGTCTGCATCCCTGAAGACACACAACGTAACCGAGCACTGTACTTGAGGTACTTAGTACTTCTACTCTACCTTTCAGCTGCACCTCTCCCAACTGACAGGCAGCCAGGCAGACAGACGGAGCGGTTCAACCTATGCTTACACAAGAATGCATCACTAATTATTATTAATGGTATACGGTATACACAACAAGTACTTTTGTTACGTTCAGTACATTTTGATGCCAAAACCTTTGTACTTTTACTATATGCAGGAATCCTGAAGTTAAATTCGAGACCTTTTCAACATATTGTAAGTTGTTAAAGTTGTAACAGGTTATCAGCAGCACACCTTACATTTACAGTACTATACAAGTACATTCATTTTGTCTTAGTTTGACCTAATTCAGAACCAAACTCTTTAGAATAAAGTAGTGACTAACCCAAAGGCACGGTTTATTAAGAGTAATAATAGTCACACACTCTCATTAACAAACATTTCTACGTTTCTACAAACATACGATACCTGAAAAGACAAAGTGTAAAATGGGGCCTTGAATCTTTTTGGTGGAAACTACACAGTGTTCCTGTCTCTGCCTCTGTCCAAGGTGCTGATTCCTCCTCGACGCTGTCTGTCTTCGCCTCTGCCGCGGCCACTATTGACAACTGTGACATTTTGGACTGAAATCCAATCATTGTGTAACAGAACCGCTGTGTTCAGTGGATTTGTTTCACACTCAATTTGATTCAGTTCAATTCAATTTACTTTATTCATCCCCTGAAAAGTATACGTAGCAGAACAAACACACACATCTCAAATAAAGACATAGGGCAAAGTAATACAATAAATTGTTAAAATGATTGAAGTATCAAACTGCAAAGTGTATAATGCCATTTAACAATTGCAAAATTGTGTGCATTACATAATATATTGTTGACCTTTGAGGAAATGGAGAGGCAGAGATTCCAACATGGAGGAAGCATCTCTATCACATTACCTGTGATGCACCATCCAGTTTTATGTAAACCTTCTCTGCCAGAGTGTAAACTCCACAAAAGACCTCTGGTTTGTGGTCAGCCGAGAGAGGAGACAGAAGTCAATACATCTCTTAAATAGTTTTAACTGTCGTCGCTTAGCGACCAAGCTAGCTACCTTGCTAGCAAGACTGCTAACTTGGCAGGCTATTATGACAGGCAGGAGCTAGGTTTAATGACAAGCTCACCAGCCGGATTTTGTACATAAGACCCTGGGAACATAGGGCCCTGGGAACATAAGAACCTGGGAACATAAGACCCTGGGAACATAGAGCCCTGGGAACATAAGAACCTGGGAACATAAGACCCTGGGAACATAGAGCCCTGGGAACATAGGGCCCTGGGAACATAAGAACCTGGGAACATAAGACCCTGGGAACATAGAGCCCTGGGAACATAGGGCCCTGGGAACATAGGGCCCTGGGAACATAAGA
>JAVQJF010117987.1:0-29003 GCA_036023855.1 Gadopsis marmoratus
GTCGTATTCTTTTATTCTTTTATTTATTTCTCTTTATATTTCCACATTTATTGTGATATTCTTTTATTCTTTTATTTACATATTTATTCTTTATTGTGGCACTCCTATCATTCCATAGCATGGAGGATGGGGCAAACAGACAGACAGGCAGGCAGTGCAGGAGCCTTCTGTAACTGGATTGGACAGGTGAAGGTTTGATCGTGCACAATTAGGGCAGGATAACCAATTCAGTAGGAGCAGTATAGGAGGAGCAGTTGACCTAACAGGCATGCGTACAGTACATGTACAGTGTGTGTGTGTGTGTGTGTGTGTGTGTGTGTGTGTGTGTGAGAAATGGCCATCAGGGGGTTCCATTCCCTCCATGCTGTGTCGGCACGTCTGACACTTCCTCCAGGTTGCCCCACTTTCTCGCTCTGTGTTGATGGGACCGGTAGACAGAACTGCTCAGCAGCAGGCTCCTCTCATTAAATGCAGTTTTAATCAGAAGCAATATACAGGCCCCCATTGTCAAAGCATTAGATATACATGTTTATGGGTCTGGGATATTTGAGAGGCTGCAGCAAGTCAAATAGCACTCCACATGTGTTTATTGTCTAAAACTAGCATTAACCAAGCTTTTTAAAAATGCTCCCTTTCTTTTAACTCCATTCTAACATTGACCTAGAAAGTTGTGGGTAACGAGCGCCATGTCTATGCTTAATATATCACTGATAATACATATGTGCTTTACATTTGCTTTCTTAGACTTATTGCAGTATATTTAGCTGCAGTCATTAGGGCATTGGGGGACGCCTGCTACTCGTAGAAGCTGTAAATCTGTAAATCACCCTTAAATCTGCCTCGTGTTCATGTTCTCACAAGCTTCCCAGAGCGTTACAATACCTAAAAGTACTACTGATAATAATTCTCATCCTACAACTACTTCTCCTTCTACGAGGTCAAACCTTTTGACAAAAAAACACCTCTGGGAAAAAAAGACTATTTATGAAATTGTAACCCAAGAAAAAGAAGCATTTAAACACACTTTACATTGATGGATATCACATCAAGGCACCCTGTTAAGTTTAAAGTATCTCTTAATTTAAAGCTGCGACACTGCTTTTCAAGTCAAAGTCAACTTTGCTGCCTCAGTTTGCAAGTTCTGCTTCTGGCAGAATCTGTATTTTTCCGGTTTGGGTGAAGGGGGTGAAAAGCATTGAAGCAACAGAAGCAGAGAAACCCGGAATGAGTGTGAAATAAAGACCGCGTATGATGAAGCTGGTAAAAGGCCGTGAAAGTAGGCTCCCTGTCGATTCTGTGGAGCGACGAGATGAGGCCAAGCCCAGTTCTCGCTAATAAGTGTGACCAAGTGCAGCCAAGAGGCCTCAGCCAGTAGCCACACAACACCTATTATCAGCCTTTCTATCAGAAATCCATGTGTTTCCATTTACAGGGTATTGTTTAAGCTGTGGGAAGGTCCTTCAGTGTGAGCGTGTTGACACCTCTCTCCTTGTGTCTGTCAGTGCTGACAGTCTTTAATAGTCTCGTGGAGGTCAGCCTCCTGCCATGTGTGGGGAGTTGGAAGGGCCGGCATACATCAGGACTATCTCCCTCTGCTGACTCCCTGCAGAAGGTGGATGGGAGAGAAGAATGCTTTTGTCGGTGCTATTTTGTGGCCTGTAATTGTCTGTAAGGTCTGCAAAATAGGATAGTAGAGCAAAGTACTGTCCTGCAATGGCAGAGGTTCAGACAGTCCACAGGGGACTGACCAGGAAGGCGTGCGCTGAGCCAAAGAGAGGGAAAAATAGGGATGTTTGTTGGGTGTTTTGTGTATGTGTCCAGGACACATTCTACACACTACAGCAAAATCTTTTCTTCGTTTAAACAGATCCAGTCATGGGTGGAAGGGCCCTGCTGGTGGTATATGTGATGGTGTGGCTTGGCCCTGACCCCAGTGGATATAATGGTGCAGTGGAAAATGTCCTGTCAGTTGATGGAGGAGCTGCCTGTAGCAGCAGGAAGGAGCGCGGCGACAGGGGCCATGTGTGTTAACCTCCTTCCTTGTCACTTTTTCTGTCTTTCTCTCTCCCCCTGCCCCCCTCCTTTTATCTCCACCTTTTTCCCTTTCCGCCCTCGTCCCCCTCCACCCCCACCCCAGACTCCACTCCCTCTACCTACACTCCTCCGTGACAAATTACTCCTGGCGGTTGATTTGTTGGTTGTCAAAAGTGCTCCTTGCGCTGGCATGAAGGTGGGGTGAGCAGGAGAAAGAGGGTGCAACTCCCCCCATATCGTCATCACTGGTCCCTTGTCTCCCCCCACCTCACACATGTGTGCCGCCGCAACTCAGTGTTGAGATGTCTCAGTGGAAATTGATATTCTGTCTCATAAGATCTCATCAGATTAGATGTTGTCCATGTTTAATCAACTCACACATTAGGTTTCCAACCCTTCTTTTGACAAAGCTGTTTGATGGGCTTTAGCTAGTGTCAGGAGCCGAAGAGGGGATTCCTTTGTTATTTATGGGGGAGGAGCCAGAGGAGGAGCAGAAAGTGAAAATGCGAGTGAGAGATAAAGTCTTTATGACAGAACTATAAATGCCAGTGTTTGTGATAGGCTGGCTAGTAAGCAGCAGCTATTAACAAAGAAATCCGCATCTTTCTGGATGTGCTGATGAATTAATAGAATAAGCTGCTTACCAGACTAATGCATTATGGTACACTTCATTTTGTCACTTCTGCATGTGTGTGAATATGAAGAGACTTAAGTGCCTAAATATTTACCTAACAGCATTTATGGTAAGGTGTGTGTGATGTATACGATTCTGTATTGTGATACCAGTATATATTGACAGAAAATTCATAGGCAGCTACTTTGAAAGATCAGTAATCTTTTTTTTTTTAAACAAAACACCAAATATTTGTTGGGTTGATCATCTCCATTGTCTCATATTTTTTGCTTTTCTCTGTTTTAAATCATTGTAAATTGAATATCTTTTGGTTTTGGACAAATCAAGATTTTTAAAGACATCACTTTAGCCTCCGTGATACTGCGACGGGCATTTTTCATTCTATTCCCTAAAAATTCGAAAGACCAATCAACTGATCGATGAATTGAGAAAATAATCGGCAGATAAATTGGTAATGGAATGGAATTAAGTTGCAGTCCTGGTATACACGGTACAGCGAAATCTCCGACATCATATGTGAATAGGATTCAAGCAGGATGCAAGGATCGAAAAGCTTCCCTTTGAGTCTTTGACCTTGAGATTTGTCCTGTGATGATGCCTCAACACGTGGATGAGTCTCACCTTGTATGAATAGGACAATATTCACCATTGTTCAGCTCAATCGCTGAGTAATATTTGAACTGGTGTCTCCCATTAGTTTATCAGTCCCTTTTCACATTTAGCGGGTGATGTCTTTTTTTTTTTACTGTATCATTTGACATTCCATAATAATAAATTCATGGTGCTGCCCGTGGAGTGTGCGCTAGTCAGATGGTGTGTCGTCTGTAGTGACAGCTGTTTAAGCTCAATCTGAGGTGATTTGATTTCATCGTCGGGTGTTTGTCGTGTTGAAAAGAAACTCATCTCCTTTCAGTCCCACTTGCTGCTTTATTCACTAACTGTTTCTCTTTTGTGCGGTTTCCGATTTTGCAAAAGTAATAGAATATCAGTTTTCCTTTCAACCCCAGCTATACAGAAGCTAGATTGCTTTGTGCATCACCATCAAAACACAGAGGAGAGCATTGCAATCCACTTGTGTTCAAAAGTCTGAAACCATCTTGTCTCCCTGTCTTTGTGTTAAAAGAGGGGTTAAGCTTTTATCCTATAAATATGGCATGAAAATCCCACTGTCAACCACGCATTCATTCTAAGGCCTGCATTAACATAAAAACGAGGGCTTGTTATACAGTGAAATTTCAATAAAAAGAACACAAAATGCATTTAATGAAATTCAGATGCTGGGCCCTAGCTCCCTGAATCTCATTAAATGAGCTTTGTGCTGTTTTTCCATCTTCTCTTTGTAGAAGAGGTCCTCGAGTGCCCTTAATAATGTGGCAGATTTCATCATATTCCTGATTTAAAGAGGACAATGTCTGTCTTGTTCACTTGTTCTTTTCCATGCCCAAGCCAATCTCCGCAGATGCACTCGCATAGTTTCTGGATCTGGCTCCTGATAATGTTCCATCTTCTGGTGCATTTTCTTTTAGTTACTGGAGTTTTGTTAAGGCTCTCCACTAACTCATTCTCTCCCTCTTTTCTCTCCCCCCTCCCTTCTCTGCTTTTTCTCTGCATAGGATTTGGTTTCATAACTTTTGAGAGTGAAGACATCGTAGAGAAAGTCTGTGAAATTCATTTTCATGAAATCAATAACAAAATGGTAAGTCCACTCATTTTTTTTTTTCAATTCCAGGTGTGGCGTTGAAGGATTAATATTTGATTTCTTCTTTCCCCTAGTATTAATAGCAGAGGAGGTGTGTGTGTGTGTGTGTGTGTGTGTTCATGTTCATATGCACAGGCTGACACACACACACACACTCTCTCTCTGGGTCTCTGGGTCTCAGGGATGGGAAAGCAGTGGTGTGTACTGCCCACAAACCGTGAAATTGTGTGGCTGAGTTCTGCCTGTCAGGCTGAGGGACGGGAGAGTGGAGCCTGTCCCTCTCTTTCTGAGTCCCCTACCACACACACACACACACACACACACACACACACACACACAGGTGGTGATGGGTCCAGGGATGCAACAGGGAAGCTACTGGCAGAGGCAGAGTTCATTAGTCAGGGATTAACACCTTCCCCAGAGTCCCAGTGATGCTTGTTTTATTTACACCAGTAATATGGTCATCTCAGAGCACTCAGCAGAGTTCGGCAGCAGTTTTCTAAGTCATCATGTCATTTATGCTAATTGACAGGAACCGACTTCAGTGTAGCAAGTGTGACATTAGGTCCTCCTTCAGCCAGTTCCACCCTGCAGGCCTCTTGAAAGATCCTGCATCATTTGAGCGGTTCTGTGGATTGTGATTGACTGGAGGGAATACTTGTCTTACCGCTGTTCAGTTGGGCTCCTTCTCTCAGTGTGTGTCTTCTCTCTCTACCAGCCTTTTCCTGAAACTGACTGACTGACTGACTGGCTGTCTGACTGACAGGACCAGTGTAGTAGAACCATGTTCACCAGGGACCAGCCCAGGTCACGTATGACCCCAGTATACATCCCTCCGTGTCTCTGCGCCGCATCACAGTCGATGCTCAGGACTGCAACCAAAAAAAAAAGCCAGAGTGTGACAGAAATAACTGTATACATATGAAAGATGCTCTGTCACAGCCAAATGTCTCAGATCCTTTGACATCTAGGCATCACACTCTGTGAACACACAAATATCACACATCAACATCAGCATCTGTTTATGCACACAAAGCATAACAATGCTGTCAATTCTTGATTTCTAAAACTATTTACGAACCTATTTCTGCACAATTTATGTTACAAAAATAGCTAATAAGACATTTGTTTACCATCAAATCTGGTATGAAATCTCTTGAGTACATTTCTACATTGTTGTGTGTTCCACTCCAACCTTTACCTTGCAGAAAAATGAGCCTCATTTAAGTCCAACTCACAGTCGATTTGTAAGGAGTTCTAATTAGTTAATAATTGGATTGTAAACAGTAGCATTAATTAGGAATGCAAGTTTGATTAATAAATAGTGATAATGTTCAATAGTGAAGTAATTATTATTAATTTCCAAAAAATATTTTTTTCCTTCAAACAACTTACATTGGCAGCACAGCATTAATTCAATAAGGTGTTTGAATCAGGCACAAAAAAAAGGTAAATTACTCTCTAAATTGTTCTGTCAGTAATTATTAACAGGTGGCAAAAGAAACCCCAAAAGATCAAACATTGCTAATCATTTTGTGCAACTTATTATGGCACATAAATTAGACGAGAGTAAGTATGCTGGACCGTGCTAGCACTTAAACCAAAGCCTAACTCATTCTTGTTTAATTGACAAAAATGTCCGCAGCCAACAGCAAACACCTTAAAGTGTTAAAATAAGCTTCACCATTGTCCTGACAACATACTTCTGTCTAACTGGTTTTATTTGAGAAATGAGCACATGGTATCTGCTCCTACATGGTGTACACAGTGCGTCCACTGTAGCTAGTCCAGTTGTTAAAACACATCTGCTTAGGTAGAACCGTGGTATGTCACAAATAATGTTACTGTACAAACTGTAATAGCCCAGTGGATCTTTGGCATTTCCATTTCACCAGCAAATGCACTTTATGTCCAGAGGAGGAGAGGCGTTGCGCAGAAAGTATTGGTTTTTAGTATTTAGTATTATTAGTATCATTCCAATAAAGCATACATGCATTATTGGAGCATGTATAAAGTAATGTTGATAAGCATGTGGGAAAATGTTAAGATGTTCCATTAATGAAAAGCATGTATCCTTCCAAACCTGCAAAACCTCCAGCAGCAAAGCAACTTATATCTACCCTGCTGTTTGCGTAGAAATACAGTCAATTTAATTACTGTTAAAGAACCTTTTGTTTTTTTATATAAACACTTTCACACGTTTCTGCCTTAAGACATTATTAAAGATAACAATAACACCACTTGCCTTCCATTCATTCTCTTTGTGTATATAGGTTGCATTGTACCGCCCATTCATCCATCGCAACTGCAATTAGTATTGTTAGACAGAGATTTTATAGAAAGAGGGAATAAATTATAGGTTATCTTTGTTTTTCCATCCTCTGCTCTTGTATCTTGCCAGCAACATCAAAGCTGTCTCTTACACATCGTCTAACAGTCAGTGTTTACTTCTGACTTGCTGATGTGTCACAGTCATGACAGTTATTATTATTGTTATTAATATTTACTAAGCCCTGCTAGTGAAGGGCAATGTAAAGTGTAACAGAAGAAGTGAGCCCTTTTGGCTGGAAGCATCACATCTCGCAACAGTGATGTGATACACTGCTGTGCATTGTGACCTGTTGTACTTCACAGGGTGTGGCCAGAGACTGCATCAGCAGCTAGGTGACTGCAAAAACTGCATTCCTAGCCTGTGACCAGTTACTCATAAAAGCAAATGACACATGTAGAAACCATATGAGCCATCTGGGAGTCCCAGAAACCTTTACTTAGGGGGTACAGTGTGAAAGGGCAAAGCAACGGCCAGCTTTCGGAGGCTTTTGTCACCTTTGTAAGGGTCCCTCTTGGCAACACCTACTGTACATTACATTTCCTAGGATGCAGGTGTGTCCCTCAGATCTTCTACAAAGTGCTGACATCTTGGTATGTCGGCAAAGAGAACGTGGAGTGTGTTAAGAGCATTTTTCAAAGACACTTTAGGTTTTACCTTAGTTGCACAGAGGAGGAGAGTACTGGTTATCCGGTGTCTGAAGCAGCAGCGCAGAAAATAAAAAATGCCCCCTGTCTTCATTCTTATGAAGTACCATACAGAAATAGACCTCATCCATCCTCCCCGCGAGTGTTATCTAAGATGGTTCTTGAATAATTTATGCAGACAGAAATTCCACCCCACTTGGGAGGGTTGCGAATGTACAGGGCACCCCACCTTCTCCTCGTCCGATCTCTCAAGGCCTATAGCAGTGTCGTGGGTCAGTGCCCACTCAGATGTGAGTGACTGAACCTTTTAGTGACTTGGTCAATCACCCTGTGTTCATGTGCCACTGAGGCCTCATTTTTAGGAGCCCTTCCTCTCTGTCACAATGAGTTCTGCCTCATATATAATTAAAAATAGGGTGCTGCTTAGCAAGAAGCTCTCAATCTGCCCCACCAGCTGCACTGACTTCTACACTCACCTCTGGAGACTGCCCAGCTTTAGCAAATGGAGGATGTGATAAAAGTATGGATTATCCTGTGCAGGGCTCCACATCATTGTAGAAACATCCTTTAGCTATACAGTATCAGTAGCTACCCTTGTATTAAAACCAATAAATAATTTTCAGTAAAAGTCAATAAGCAGAAAATGGCTGGACAGTTTTCAAATATTTTTATTTTATTTTATAGTTTACCACACCCTCTAGTTTGCACATATATGCATTTCTGTATCATACTGTAGTGGTACAGCACCTTACTACAGCTAAGGAAAGGTTGTGGATTCCATTGTCTGAGAGAGGAATCCTTCTATCACTCCCCACCCTGCCGTTATGCATGCGCAGCTAATTCATAATAATACCCCTCAAGTATTGGCTCTGATGAGCGAGCAGTGTGCCATTAAAATGGACTCACATTGGTTTTAGTCAAGTGCTTCAAGGTAATGTTCTTTAATGTGTCATTTTTAATATTCAACAGTAGCGAATGATCACAACAGGGGGGTGGAATTTTCTGTTAGTTGTCAATTTCTCACTGTCTTCCTGACATGACCAACCAATTACTGCTCTGGGGAGGAGAATAAGCTCTGATTCTCCCAGCCGACTGACGAAAAGACCAATACAGGTGGGCATTTATATATCCGCCTTTAATATATAGATACAGAGGCAATCTGCATATTATTATTGATATAAGCAGAATCATGTAACCTGTAGCTGCCATCAAAGTCAGTTATACAGTTTAACGTTAATTTGATCATTCTGAGTTAAATATAAGAATACATTACGTTCAGATAAAATAATCTTTTGTTTATTAACATAAATAATACATATAAGCCATATGTATGTTTAAAAGGACCTGTTTAATATTTCCATAGTGGAATCACTATTCTTGTGTTACAGTGTGATCACGTCATTAGCATTAGTTCCGCTCTATTGCTTAACATGAGAGGCATAGCGCCTGCCAGGTTCGATGGAGGATAACGTTCCAACAGGACACTGCTGTGCAATGTGTGTGAAGATTTAATCAAGTGAAGATTTGTAAAGCTTGAAGTTTTCTTTCTTACTCCCCTTGAGTTAACGCGGCCAAAACCTACATTTCATTGAATGTTCAGGAAGTTAATTAAGTTTAACGGCTTATATCCTTCAGGGATAATGCACTATGTGAACTGTTTTGTTGTTTGTTTCGTTGTTCTTTGTGAGAAATAGGACAAAAAACGCCTTGTGTTCATGATTTTAAACTGGAGGGGAGCTACATAACACGTACAATATTATGGATACAGGATGGATGACTTTTTTATTTAAATTTTTACAAAAGCCCCATGTAATGCAGTTTTCATTGGAGGTAACTTTTCCTTTGCTTTGCTCCCCAATACAGTGTAACACTCTCTCTCTGCAGTGCTAAGATTAAATAATATCAATAATAATAATAATAATGATAATGATGAAGAAGAGGAGGAGGCAGATAAAGCAGACTTGTTCTTTTTTTGTTTTTAACTTTCGTTCACATTTTAATAATGATCTAATTTCTTTTGGAGACAACTTTTAAACTCACTTTGTAAAGGCTTTCACATACACACAGCCAGAGTTGAAACAATTGTATTGAAGCCTGCTTAGACTCTTAGAGACCTACTTTGAGAACAGCAGTTGGCAGATAAGTACCTACCGCTGTGTTTTCTGAGTTCCACTCAGGCACTAATGAACTTGTGCAAGGGCTCCCAAGTACTATACCAAAGATACTGAAGCTTCAGTAACTAGCATGTTCAGCTAAAAAGCAGCGGCAATCTATGTTGGCCACATCCGGAATGGTGAGGTGGAGCATTGTTTCAATTGACATTAGCTGTGGAGAAGAGGAAAAATAGATTGTCTAACTCAGAAAAGAGAAACACTGACACTATGAATATGACTAACTAGACAATTCACAGACAAATCATATGATTTATTGCCTGCCAGGGTTGGATTTTAGTAACATTTTTCCATCATGTGGATGCTAGTTATGATGATCATGTATTATTATAACATCAACAGCTCAAAGCACTCTTCAGCTTTGCTTTATTTGCACATGACTTGTGTGGGGACATGATCGGATGAGCCCAGTGACAAATTGTCATAGGGGAAGTCAACATATTTGGAAATTAATTTTTTAGGTGCCAATTGACTCAAGTGAATATGCTTGTTCTGACTGTGACCAAATGAGTGCTAAGCTCCTGCTTTTGGTGTTTTATGAAATTCCCACCGACAATGCATTACCAGCTGGATGACAGTCATAGTGTTGGTGAAAATGCAAAATGTATGTTTCTAAGTACAGTGTTAGTCTAAAATATTACAAACTAGTTTAAAATTGGAAACTGGTATTATTAAACTATTAAACTGGGTTTAATGATACTCTTTAATGCACAAGTAAATTAAATTCTTTCAATAGGCCAAACGTAATGCTGTAAATAAGCCAATTCGATGTTTATGAGAGACATTTACTGGCAGTGTTTTAGAGATAAATATGGACAGTTTGTAATATCAGATTTTCCAGGAGCAGTGCACTTAGTTAAACATAATTTGCTGTGATAAAGATCCATGATATTAGTAGCTTATAGCCTGTAAACTATGTCTATAAGCAGTGGGTTGTCTGTGATCAGCTAACCAAACGTAATTACTTTTAATTAGACCCACCTTCTGAGATCGTGAGTGCCAGCTGTACCAGTTCTGTTGTTGTGTGTCAAACCTGCAAACCAATCAGTTGCGCTGCCGATGAACATTAAGATTTACAGCCCTCAAACTAGGGGCCATGAAGTCAAGTGTGTGTGTGAGACGTTCGCCTAGGTCTCATATTGTGTAAGTCTCCCCTGGACACACTTGGTTGTAGCCGTAGCCTAAACATGCAATCAGTATGTTAGAGGAGACTTCTGCAGAGGGAAAAGTAGGTCTCTGGGTTGTTGAAAATGTCTTTGCAAATATTTTTGTAAAAGAGTAGAGATCTTTAACAGTGTTTGAACATCATGTGCCTAATAAGGAAATAGGACCACCCTTTGGCAGAGTTTCAGTCCCTCGTGGAGTGCTGCCTTACAAGTTCTGGGCTGTAAGTAATTGGATGTTTACCCTTCATTGAAGAAGGAAAGCTTTGAGGGATGAAGGAGGTGGAAATCCACTTTGCACTATGCACTCCAGGACGTTCCATAAAAGCTCAATGATCTGCTGATTGAGGAAGTGATGGAAGCCATTTGATGTCAACCTGATGATCATGGCATTACTTTTGAATGTATCTCTCAGTGTGTATGGGGACAATATCATCTTGGAATATGGGAACATGCCATGGGAACAGTTTTGGCACCACAGGGAGCACCTGGTCCTTAAAATGACCTCATAGCTTTTACATAACCATTCAGAGATATCATCAGACATAATGACTCCTGTGAGATTGCTGTTTCCCTCGAAGGCATCATTTTGCTTTATCCAAAACTTCTTACGATTATGATACGTATACCATCACTCAGTTTCCCCGATTCTTTTATTGACCATGGATAGAAATGGTTCAGAATGGAAGGTCTGCTGTAAATACCCTCTTTATAAAAATACATTTTTGTTTTGGCTGGTTCACAGAGGTCTTAAAGTGACACCAACCAAAATCTATCTACCTGTAATGGAGAACAGAGGTTCTGGGGCCGTATTCACAAAACATCCTAAGGGTAAAAGTAGCTCCTAACTGAGCCAGTCCTAACTTTAGGACTACGTGTGTGAGTAATTCACAAATCATGTTATCGCTAAAAGTAGATCCTAAATCTGAGAAAAGTTCGAGGTTGTACGGAAGATTCCTAAGTCATTAAGACTTGCTCACAATCAGTCAGCTGCTGCATGTAATGCTCTATCAACTGAATGTCGAAAGTGAATATTTAATTTAGTTTTGTAGTATGAAATGTGACAGTCTGAAATGTTTTAAATCACACCTATCTGTCTGCCTGCCTTCCTCAATGTGTTTGTTGTGCACCTATGTAATGATGAATACTAAATCACTGACACAAGCCTGTCACCTGTCAAACAATCACGGGAGACCAACCCTGTCCCTTCTCTTAGCTTCTCTCAGTTTAGTTGCTCTCAGCAGCTTTGTGAATAGCTTCTAAGAGGAAACTCTTAGTTATGAACTTTTGGCACCATTTAGGAGAATTCCTAGTGGAAAGATCAGATCCTTTGTGAATACAGCCCCTGGCCATCGTGGATTCACAAGAATTACAATGTTTTCAAAGGAGAGGATCAAATTGCCTATAGAAACTTATCGAAACATCAATAGATTCAGTGAAGTCCAAATACTCACCGCAACTGTATTCTTATGCATGACCCTGTCCAGCTGTTAGCTTCAGTGCGTCTCCTGCTCTTTCATTGGCCGGAACATCTCTATCCACTAGACTCTTTTTAGATATATATTTTTTATCACATAACATACTGCTAGAGCTTAGCCTTATTCAAAAAGATTATTTGAACTTGGTCATCAGTCATTCTGTCCTTTAAATAACCTACTTGTTACGGTTGTGAGAAGCCTTTTTCTTAAGGGAATAATCCCACACCCCCATGCCTGATGTTGTGCATTCAGAGCCCTGACATTTCCTAACTATTCAGTCTATGTGTTTTGACTGTGCAGCTGGGAGTGGGAGCAGGAGTAAATGAATCACAGTGTTTCCTTTCTTCAGTCTGCCAGTCCACTGATGGAATCCATTCACTAGTGAAGCTAACAGTAGCCGCACACCTCCCCCTCCACACGTGCAGACACTCCACACCTACAACACTCATCCCTGAAGGACAGCCATTGCCAGTTCATCCCTCCCACACCCTCCCGTTATACCTACAAGGTTAATATGAATAGGAAATGTATTGAAAAAAAGGTCATACCTGGAGCATTTCTCTGCTCTGTATTATATGGATAGCACATAAGGCAGTCTTTTGTTTTATTCTTTATTAGTGGGCAGCGATCAAGAAGTGCTTGTGAGGTCTTGCAATTGCATGTTGCCGCATGTTTGTGCGCCTCATGATTTCAGTATTGAGCTTGTGTTATTGGTAGATAAAGATACGTTTTGAACGAACAATTACCTCAACAAAGACACAGCCAGAACAAGGCAGAAGCAGAACAAAATAAAATGTTCTGCAATGACACTGGAATATTTCAGTTTTGATTTCTGATGAGTTTTGACTGAGGTGATGTGCAATTCATCACCTATTTGTTTGATTCTTATTTGGCTTTCCCTCAATTTAAAAGCTTAACCAGAGACGAGTGCTGCAAATTAGCAGAAAAATGCCCTATTCAGTGTACATTACATCTTTTGAATGTTTACTTTCCCATTAAAGGATGCTGATAAGTGAAATTATTACATTAAGACACCTGTTGATTAACCCTTTAATCCAATCTTTTAACCGGTCTTCCAGTTAGAAGACTTAAACAAAGCATATACAGTGATAAATATGAGCATCAGTAATTACTTTTTTCAGTATCCACTGGCTACTATATTTCAACATCTGTCTCCTTATTGCAGGCAGCGTTTTAGGGTCATTTTACTCCTGGCAAACTGGGCAGCAGGTTGCTTGGGCGAGATCCAAGGCTCTTTAAACAGCTGTATGTAGCACGCTGGAGTCTGAATGATTGCTCCGATCGCTCAGACTAACACAGTAAAGAGTTCCCAATTGTTCTAATTTAGCCATCCAAGCAATCACAAACAGTATTTCAAATAACTTACTCAAAAGATGAATTTAAGCTGTTTAAGAGTGTATAAGCTCTACTGTTTGTTTTCCTCCCTCTTGGACTTTATCTTGGATTACACAGTGACACAAATCTCAAAGATAAGTCAGCTGCAGTATATCAGTGCAGCAGAGTAGAAGGAAACATCTCGATTTACACCGATCAGCCATAACTTTATGACCACTGACAGGTGAAGTGAAGAACGCTGATTATCTTGTTACCATGGCACCTGTCAGTGGGGGGATATATTAGGCAGCAAGTGAAAATTTTGTCCTCCAAGTTAGTGTGTTGAAGCAGGAAATGTGGGCAAGCGTAAGGATGTGAGTGACTTTGACAAGGGGCCAAACTGTGCTGGCTAGACGACTGGGTCAGTGCATCTCCAACACTGCAGCTCTTGTGGGGTGTTCCCAGTCTGCAGTGGTCAGTAGCTACCAAAGTGGTCCAAGGAAGGAAAACCACTGAACAGTTCTGATGCGTGTGGGCGCGAAGGCTGGCCCATGTGGTCTGATCCAAAAAGCAAAGTTACTGTAGCTCAGATTGCTGAAAAGCTGGATCTGATAGAAAGGAGCTGCGTAGGGTGCTTATACTGCCATAATGTTATGGCTGACCAGTAAATGTAATGTATTTGTATATATGAAAACTGTATTGTTTTAAGGGTCTACTGAACTGTTTCTGCAGGTGTGTAGATCCTCAGACTAGTACAGAAATAGTATTTTGCAAGACGATGAATCCCTACAAGTGCATATGCTGTTCTTTAGCTTCCCCTGACCTTTGACCTTTGGAAATTATACAGACTTTATGCATAATAATATCATAAAAAAATACTCTCAGTGGAGTCACCTCTGTAGGCTGATATCGGGGGGTATTTCTGCATCTTAGGATAACCAGACAAAAGAAAGGCAGGAAGGTAAATGCATTAAAGATACTTACAAATGACTGCGCACACTGCAAACATAACATTATCAGATAAAAACAGCATCAAAGTGTCAACTGGCGTGGCCTACATATGAACCAGAAATCTTGAAAAGGCTAACACTGTCTTTTCTTACAATGCATACGTCTGAACAATAGCGTATAAAAGCACACTGGTTCATTTGGCTTTATTGTACGACAGAAACAGCAGCAGCCTCCAGTTAAAGAGTCCCTGAATACAAAGGGAGGCCAGGCAGTGCTGATAAGATTGTCTCATTTGGCTTTGCAGGGCTAAGGTGCCGTGTGCCGACTGAGGGGAAAAAAAGAAAGAAAGAAAAGGAAGACAGGATGTGGCTACTATTAGGCAGGTAATGGGATCCATCTGAGATGCATTAGAATCAGCCAAACAGAACCACACTTCAGTTCTGTTCAAATGACTGTCACAATCACTTCAAATGCACACCTTCAGCGTGCACTGTAGGCGACAAAAACGTGGCTCTGGCTGTGGAGGAGCTCCTCTGAAGTTGTGCCAGGCTCAGGCATGTGCTCTTTCCTAATGGTGACGGCTGGGAGAGTGGCAGCGAGACTGATGTGCATGAGAGCTGTCAGCCTCTCCCCATAACAAATGCCACCTCTCCCCCTGACAGAAGGGAGCGACAGAGGAGGGAGGGGAGGTGTGGAGGTTACAGACAGAACCTGTGACCCAATTGTGGCCACACCAGCTGTTTCCTCTCCACTGCCTCCCAACCACCGCCATCTCTGTAGATCACATCCTGCTAATTGGCCTATGCTGCCTAGCACACACACACACACACACACACACACACACACAAATACAGTAGTTGCTAAATAATATCAAGTGAAATGGCTTGTTCCCAGTGAGGAAGAACATTTGCCAGTGCCTTAAGCTGTAGTTGCGTGATGATTGATAAGTGCTTCAAAACATACTTCCCAGCAATATAAATGACTAGCTGCCCAGCGACCATGCTGGCTAATGTCCCCCTTGACATGCACATAGACAGACAGACTGATGACGGACTGACAGACTGACACACATACTGCCATCAAGATTCTATGGAGGGTAAACTGAATTAATTGGTTTTCCCTTCTGTGGATAAGTCCTTGCAGTGGTGTGTATGTGGCGATAATGGTAGGTTGCAGTGACAGGCAGGTTATTTAATAAATCCTGGGATGTGTAAGGCAGAAAGGAAGGACACACACAAAACAGAGAGAGAACGATACCTCTTTTTGCTCTCTATCTTGTCTGCCATAGCCCACAATATCTACTCTGATTTCCTTTTTTGCTGAAGACACTCAAACCTGCTCATACACACACACACGCGCACACACACACCCCTAATCATGCACCCACATAAATACACTTAATCGCTGACACACTCACGCATGGCGAGAGCAGTACTGCAGACACATCCAAGCATGCACAAGTAGGCTATAAAGGCACACAAGGAAACATGCACAAGATCTTGCTCAATCAGTCTGATTTGTTTGTTTCCTCCTAAGCATTTGAGGATTCCTCAAGGAGGAAAAAACTTAACGTATAATCAAGTCAATTATGTCATTCAATCAAGTCGAAAATCATTTCGAGCCCTTTCTCAGATCCATTGATTGCGAAGTCGTGCTGAATATTTGCTTGCTGCGTTCTATTGTGCAAATAAGCCATCTTTATTTGGAACGGCAGACCAGGCCACGGGGAGGTCTTCAATGCCACTTCCACGGATAAAGTGCAAAACAAAGTCCTTCACCTTGCTCGCCTTCAGTCAAGACACGGGGCTTTATAGGGGAGGGCTGGTTGCATATTGTCTCCGTACAAAAAAATACCAGTTTCTATTAATTTATAACAGCTCTTTTGTCTCCTTCAGGACATGGTGCATTATGTGCCCATGAAAAAGCCATCCTCAGTGAAACTGTTCAAACTCAAGGTCAAGTGCTGATGTTACAGGGACTGTATCAGCTGAAGGTGACCTTGACTGATGGGGAATATGACATGAGGGAAATGGATCTCCGCTCAGTGTGGGGAAATTATCTGTGAAATGCTGCCACTGTATCAAAGCCTGTTTGTGTGTGCACGCGCTTGAGAGTGGTGTGTGTGTGTGTGTGTGTGTGTGTGCGTGCGTGTGCATGCCTTTGTATGAAAGGTTGTGCATATACTGTATGCCTCACTCAGCTGGGGGTATTGGTCATGAGAACAGCATGCAGAAACTGCTGCAGCAGACAGAAGCCAACACGATATAATATGAGACTATGCTGAATTAACTGGGTGTGTTTTTCTTTCACACCACACTGGTATAGGTAGTGTTGCCACAAAATCAAAATATTAACTTTGATTGCCTTATATTTATACTACTATATTTGTTTCTAATGCCGTATTGCCGTACATGTTTTTGTTCATTGCAGAGGGCTTTGGTCATGGCTACTGGTTGGCATTGCTTGTTTGCTCTGTAAGCAAAATGCATGTTGTCACAATAGAAATCTATTTGTCTTGCCGCCAGGAAAGGAGCCAAACTGGTGCCGCTGGCTTCCTTTTAGGCTCAAATTCCTGACTGCTGTACAGACTGGAGTGCTGGCCCTGTGGTCTTAGCCACATTGGCACTGCAGGAGTGACAGGGGGCGCTGTACACTGCTTTACAGATTGAGTCTTTAATAAATCAAATGATCCAATTAACATCTCTCACCTCATCTTAATGATAAGAAGAATTTCATTTGTTGAAATAATCCAACATCCAACAGCACAGCATGCAACGGAATCGAAGAGTGCTGACATTTTGGTTATTGTGACAACACTATACAGGGTAATAACAAAAACAGTCTTACCTTCCCAAACTGTTCAAAATACTGCTTCACATCCTCCACTACTGTATTGGCTGACAAGCCACCCACAAATATTTTCTTTGTTCTTGTGACCATCTGGAAAGGAAAGGGGCGAGAGGAGAAGATTAGTGATGAGGCTTCAAATCCGTTGCACAACACCTTTAATGAGGCTTCAAACACACTGAGTGAGCAGCACCTGTGATGGGGAGGATACAAAAGGAGTGAGGACACAGGAGTAAACCCCGATTCACACAATTAAGTTTCAAAAACACTTTAACTAGCATTATAGCAAGGTCACAAGTGCTGAAGATTTTGGATGGGGGAAAAAAAAACTGCAAAGAAAAGCAGTTCTGTGTATTTCCCTCACAATGACATTTCAAATTGAAGCTCTAATCAAATCAGACTGTCAAAAAAATTAAAGACCTCCATTTCATCCATAAAAGTTTATGTTTATGTTTGCAAAAGTAAAAAAAAAACAAAAAAACAAATCAAAACAAAACACACAAGCGAAATAATTTATGGACTTTCAAAAAACAATTAATGAGTGCTGGAAGATGGAATCAGAGTGCATTAAAGCCTCATTTAGTTTCAAACAGCAAGAATATTAAGGATTATTACCCACGGCATCAAAAAGGGCACGAACATCTGCTGCTGAGAGTACATGCTAAATTTAGGAGGACAATTTCTCAGGGAAATACAGTAACAATTCAACACCCGTGTCAGTGTAATATCTGTGAGGGACTGTTTCTTTTTTGCCCACAATTAAAAATTAACCAGTGAACTAGAATTAAATGGTATTCATGCACCAACATTTAACAGCAGGCCCAGCCTTATCTTAAACTCAGACCTCTGTCAGCATAGCTTTTAGCATAGCATAGATTTTCCTTGCTGACACACGACACCTAACATTTATCTTGTAAATAAGACTTTGCATTAGCATGACATTTGATCGGAGACAAATTAAACAGTATCAAAATGCTTTTTTTTTTAAGGTCGCAGAGAAAATATAAAGGCATATAAAACTGAGACTCAAGCACTTCAAGCCTCTACGGTACCATTATTGGTTTGGCCTGATCTGACTTTGCAGCGAGGAGCTGCTCGAACACTGTGGACAGAAGGACTTTCACCTCAGCCTGTTCCAGCTGACCTCTGGTAATAGACACGCAAAGGTGATGGCACTGCAAATCATTTAGCATGTTTGATGTGGACATAACGTCTCCTAGCTTGAGGCGACATCAACGCAGTTTGTGTCTGATCCACTACTCTTTGTCTTGTCATTGGGAAACAGTAAGAGCAAGACTAAAATGTTTCACCAGTGCAATATTAGTCCGAAATAATAATTTAACAAACTATCTGGTTGACTTGTTGTTCTTGCATCTGTTTGGCCAAGAGAATTTTGATTCCAAAAACACATTTTCCCATATACGATCCTTACAGACTCCTATAAAGTAGCAAATTCATGCTACAGATTGGGAATTTACTGATATGATGTGGTATATAATGATTTTTGGTGCACTGCTCTGTAATCTTACTGGCAAACAAAAAAAAGGAGCGGAGAAGGCAGCAGAGAAAGTCACAGCTCTCATCTTCCTCGGCTCACCAGAATCAAACAAAAATAAATGATGGGGACAGGATAAACATGCTCTAGAGATGCACAGCAAACTATCAAGAGGGTTGAAAGAGGCTACCTTGATCAAAATGCTGACCGAAACACTTTCAATCTATGAAAGAGGCTTAACACTGAGAAAAAAGAAGCAACATTCAGCTATAGCTGAAGTAACCATCTGTCAAGTGCTTTCCAGGTGCACACAGTCTCACAGGCGCACAGCCTGCACATATGCACACAGCCTCCCACACGTGGGCCCTTTACACAGTTTTTTTATTTTGCTCCTGTGATTTTTCATGTTTTTCTTGTTATATTAAATTGTTTTACCAAAAGATTCAATTAAGCCAAATTTTTTTGAATAAAAAAAGAAAGAAAGAAAGAAAACAGAAGCTTGTAAGAATAATAAACAATAAATAAATATATAATAAATAAATAATAAATAATATACTTTGGTGGCCAATATTTATTCCATTTTTTCTCCCTTATAACTCCAATTTAAAAGTGAAAAAGAGAAAAGAGCTCTGTGAACAGCATGTTCTTCAGGCTTGGAGGTGCTAGCAACTGCAAGATGAACACTTGATCAGAAAAACACTAACCACAATAGTTTGTGGTAGAGACTCACCCCGTAAAAATATAATCCAGCATCTTTTATAACACTGACAAGAGCAACACATTTCGCTCAGCGCTTCTTCATGCTCATGAAAATGTGTAACGGGCCAAAGGCTTAAACATGCAAACACAGTTTGTGTAGTAATTGACACACAGGTGTGCAAAATAGACTTGACCATCTCAGACAATCAATATAGGAGCAAATGCCATTACAAGCTATATACAAAAATACCACTGAGCCACACACGCACAAAATTATTTAAAGGTGTTAAATATATATTTTAGGTTCAAGTCTTACAAATATTTTCAGTAATATGGTTCTTAGGGTGACACATTCAAGTTCACTCCGGTCCAGAGTAAAATATGAAAGAATCCAAATCATCCCTCGACTTTCTACCTGGCACCGCCAACAAGTCAACATTTGCACTTGTCCCACAGGACATGATACCTCGAGATGAATGACCACATACCCACCACCATCCTAACCGTGGTAATGTGCCATACTAACGTGCTGAACTCCATGCATGTTAACTACTAGTGGTAAGGATATATGAACAACATTACAGGCTCTCAGTGAAGCTTACACAGCGTTGTTGTTCCTACTTCTGAATGTTTGACTGCTCCTGGTGGACATGTAAAATATCAGTTTTGTTTTAGGTTTAAGGTTATGCACTGGCCAAGTCCAAGCAGCTGCATCCCCCCCCCCCTTCCTCCCAACCTCATGTCTCAGAGGTTATCAGCCTTGGATGTTGCCGCCGGCGACCCCAAGCCAGACAGCTGCTGATAAACTGGCTGTATGAGTATTTAACAACATCACTCACGTTTATCATTGCCAATCTAGGTAAGGAAAAAAATAAACAAGCCAACGTTCATCTGGGCTTGCTTCTCTGCATCAGCTGTTTGTCCTGCTCGCCTCCTGGGCCACCCACCTCCCCCCTGCTCGTTTTTTTGGCCTTGTTCCATGAGGCTGCAACCAGTCAAGTTTTCAGCCTGGTCTTTATACTTTGACATGTCCACCCAAGAGCTGATGGGATTCTGGATTCTGAGTTCTGGTACAACACAATTACTTTCTCTATTTTTCTCTCCATGGTGACAGTGGACATTAGCTTTATATTGGGTCCCTCTGTGCCAATGCAGTAGCATTTGGTGCTACCAGTGTTTCAGATACAGTCATAAGACCAAAAATTATTAATGATTGTCTCATCTTTGTGGATGTTTGATGCATTTTAACTACTTGAAGAACTTTGTTCCATGTAAATATGCAGCAAGGGCAATAGCGCCACGCTGATTGGGTGAAATGACTTTGCATTTAATTTGACACCGATCATTTTACATTTAGCGAAGGCATTTTCTTTTTTAACCAAACGGCACACTGCACAACAATAACCACTAGGGAACAGAAAATTCCCTTCACTGCATTTACAGCAACATTAGCTCTGATCATTCGCATCTTTTCCGACAACATTTCAATTCATGCTGACAGATTTAAAAATGGACCACTCTTCAACCCAGTTTTTCCCTTTAACCCATTTTTTTTTTTCAAACATTGAGTTATTTTTGCACATCCCTAAAGAGACAGTAAGCAGAGTTATGAGTGTGCATGATTGCATGCACGTGTGCCTACACATGCATGTGTTTCTAATATCTTGAGTGCGTGAGGCTGTGCCCACGAAGGGCTGCAACAAGCACGGCCCTAGTGCATTACCATGGTAATAGAAGACATGCCGCAGACACATAGAGAGAGGCAGACAAAAATCTAAAAAGCTTCTGGTGCACTCTTATCGACCGACACCTGTGTCACCAGTGTTTAACAACGACAGACAGAACAAAATGACAAACCATATACCTCTAGAAAAAGCATGACGTTACGTGCAACGTCATCGAGAAAAGGCTACAGAAGCTATCTCATGATGCCTGCCTCGTAAAGTAATGAAGACTAATTTCCAGACATTAGGAAGGGACTGGTTACATGTTGTGGCTACTAAAACAGCAATAATTGGCATCTGCACCATCTTGATTTGAATTAAAGCACACCTCAAACTGATATCGTCTGTTTCAGAACTTCAGCTCTGCATTTAGAGTGTAACTTCTGCGCATCAGTCTGTTTGTTAGCAAATTGAACCTTCAAGCCAAAAACAGCTATTCCTTCCACTCTAAATCGCTAGCTGTTACTCCGTCCACATTGCCGAGTTGGTGCTGGTACTTCAACCATGTGTAATGAACATAAGCTATTGTCTGTCTACATGTGATGTAACTACTGTCCAGAGAGTGCTTAAAACTGACTGCTTTGTCCTTGCACCTCAACGACGATCTCCTCCTCCTAGCCTGCAGCGTACACGCACAGTGAGACACTCCTGGCAGTTGCTGACATCACAGTGAGTTGCGACGAAGGATGTGGAGGATAGCATAGTGGGAGCACAAACCTGACACCCAGTAAATCCCCTGAGCTATTTAAATGAATCATATCGATCACAATATGACATACAAGCATTAATATATTGCGGAAATAGCCATTTATTCTTTTCATCAGTTGGACAAAAGTAAGATTTAGATCTGTTCTTATGCCCTTGCAGTGCTTTGTGGTGTGGCAAAAGGATGTGACAGTTGTATAAGGCTGTCTGATTGGGACACCACGGTGCAGACAATTGCACCCCAGCCTCAGTAAGATGTTAAGTTTGAGACATGTGCAGTCTAATGAGTAAAATGCCTGTTGTTTACGTTAAATATTCAGGATATTTCCTTGATGAATTTTGGGCAGCCGCAGTCGTCCAATGGCCTAATCGTTTTGGTCTGCATGTCTGGGGCCAAGCGTTTATACGCGGAGCTCCAGACACAACTGAGTCAGCCAGACTGGTGAAAAGTGTTGCTAATAGCCAAGAAGGGGCAACAATTTGACCTTGTCAATACTGTAAATGAGCAGAACACAAGTGATATTCAACTTTTTATCTGTAAACTTAAATTGCTTAGTTTACAAGAAACCTTCGGGGTGACTAGACTGAGACACAAACAACATACAAAATTGCATACAAATGCACACAAAACCAACCGGCAGTTTGGCTCTGACTCGCAAAGCAACAGGACAAGCTTAACTTTTTAGACCATTACAGGCAGGTAATTATCAAAGCTGATGACTCTGATCTATTGTCTGATTTGCATGTGTGTGTGTGTGTGTGTGTGTGTGTGTGTAGGTGTGTGTGCGTGTGTGTGTGTGTGTAGATGTAAACAACACACCTCATTGCAAATCCTTCAGAGTGTTGTGCTCCTGGTTTAAGTAGTAGTGCTATAAACTTTGGGGCTGCTGCGAGTGTTGACAAAGTTAAGTCTAATATTCCAGTGTACAATATTACTTATATGTGGAAACTGTAGGACTTCTTCTACCTGTGGCAGCAAACAAAATTCAAAGAGCCTCTATGTTGCACCTGCAAAAAGCCATTAGTGTTTTCAACATGCATGAAGAAGTGAGACTGCAAAGACAAAGCGTGAATGTTATTAAATCCCCCAAGAAGGATATGAGAGGAGATGAATATACGTAGTGTGAAACAATATCAAAAAATAGGAGAGTGGAAGAAAAAACTGTGTAACATATTTATGCAAATCTTGGGATTTTACTGACACTCCAGCTCTGATCTTTCAAGTATGTTGTCTTATAAATTCAATGCAGAAACCCATGGCAATGACAGACAGATGGTGAGACACATTTAATGGTTTTACTGGAAAAGTTGTAAGCAGACACCATTCATGGTGAGAGGAGGGGAGGATGAAAACGTTCATTCTTAGATTACAGATCAATGTTTTCGCCTTTCTCTATGCCATCACAGGGAAACGTGTACTTTAACTATGTTTTACGACGAGGGCTGTTTTCACCCATTAAAATGGTCATTATTGCATTCAAATACATGCCAAAACATTCATTTAATGGATGAATTACTGCTTGCAAATATTTTAACATTTAGGGGGATATTTACTAAGCCTGTCGCAAATTACCATCAGGGGAGCGAAATGTTGCATCTCCTCAATTTCTTAAAATTTAGCAGGGTATTTACAAAGACTCCAGATGTAAATGAGCCCAGCGTCAGTTCATCTGATTTGCATAAAGTGCTGCAAAGCGAGATTAGGTGCCGGACTGTTTTGACGCACGTTGCGCGTGTCTGGAAAGCAGCGGAGCACAAAACTAAAGGTTTCTGCTGCTGAACTTGGAATACTGGATTTAAGAGAAGACACATTTGGAACCGCAAGTGTGTATTCATCCCACAAGACAGAGGCTATCCGTGAGGAAATATTAGTTAAATAGCCAAAATGTCATGGCCTCAACAAAAAGATCAGTGATGGAATGAGTTATGAAAAATCAATGTGAGAGATTTATGGTGAACATTTTAAACTCCTTTTCTTAATAAGAAGCTGTTACCGGCTTGCCTCCATCATATCGCACTGGACTAGAGCTGCCGTGAGCCATTAACAGCCAGTAAAAACATATATTCAAGCTCAAGGCCACAGAGGGAAACAGAAAGCTGTGTGAAAAATACCTGATTGTTGCATCGCTGCTCTTCTTGTGTTGTGGTTGTGAAGTAAGTTTCTTATGGTTTTTAATTTTTTTATCTGATTCAATGATGGATTAATACTGGAGTGTTTGACCATCTTTACCAGTGCATCTTTGCAGTAGTTATACATATAAATGATGAATTATTAATGTTAAATTGTAATGTTAAACGATCTACAAATCTAGGATCTAGTGACCTTTGGCCCAGTGTGTTCAGGCAGACTAGTTGCAAGGTCCAGACCGAATCATGAGCATGTGGGTGCTGGGTGATCCAGTATAGTCCTACCTTGACAGTAAGTCCCAGCTTCTGTTTCCGGAATGTCAACAACTAGGTCATTGATAACTAATATATATTTTGTGATATGTGTTTTTGTCCGTTTTGTTTTTAAACCGTCACTAAAATGTCGATAATTGTTGAGTAACTGAAATTGAACGTCTTCAAAAGTGTAAATTGTAAACAATGGCAAAATTAAAATTCTCTAGCAATCACCCTTTAAAAATGCTGCTTTTGGTCAAAAGGTTTCTACTGGACGCCATATATATTTACATTTTACATTAAATACCATATATTCATATACACTGTATACTGTAAATAACATAAATAAGAGGACAGCATCAGTAAAGGTTACACTTCAGTTGTTCTTACCGCAATTCTTTCTTTCTCATCAGAGCTTCCAAACTTTTTGATTCTGTCATATTTACTGATTAACCGACTGTTCCTTGCTGCAAATTTGCTGTTAGTGGATCTTTCAGTCGTCACCCTACCTTCTCCAGCACACACACACACACACACCTCATGCACGGCATTCTCCGAGCCAGGCAGGTCGCTGAGATCACACATCCAGCTATGATTACAAGGTGTAAGCCTTTATCATGGCCCCCACCTCTCACACATACAGGCTCACAAACAGCTGTAAACACAGAGCCCCAGACAGGGAGGAAGCAGACAGGGGATTTCGATGTCATTTCTCATACCTAAAAATAATGGGACAGATAGAAAAAAGCTGTCACACTTTGTTGTATAAGCCACAATTGTTATCGTTCTAGCAAGGGGATATAATTACTGGCATTCAGATCCCGTCTGTGGCCTTGTTCATAAGCAACCAGAAAGCACCAGAGAGCATCTGTCAATGCAATGTAGTATGATCAAAGGCCTAGACGTTGTGCAGGCACGAGGCACACACACTCACAAACACACACTCACACACACAGGGAAAACATGGCCAGTCCAGGTAAACACTGCCTCTGCTCATTTGCATCACTGGAGCTGACTCACAAAGAGAAAACACAGCCAATAAACAGCACAATCACTTTTGCTTTGGAGGGCGTTCTGCACAGGATAGAAAGCAGAAGGGGAGAAACAAGATAGTAAAGCAGGATTAGATCATCGGTGAGAGAAAGAGAGAAAGCTGAGCGATTAGCAGCAGCGGCGCCTTTGTTCAGATCCAAGTTGAGGATGAGGGGCACTGCCAGCCTGGTCCACTTCCACTCCCTTACACGCCCTTTTAAAAAGTGGTACAATCTCAGCTCTAGTGTGCAGAAATAGATCCGTAATTGCTTATTAGAATACAATTAGGGCAAAGGAGATGAGGGAAGGAAAGATGCTTAGTGCAAATGTGGAGTGACGGGCCCAAGCAGCCGGACCCAGGACCCAGGATTACAGTAGCCATTTGCACGCGGACAGAAAATGAGCGTGACAAAGAGGGAGAGAGATGGAGACAGGAAGAAGGAGTTGGGGGTGGGGAAGGGCTGTCAAGAACAGGGCAGAAGCTAATGACAACTCTGGCTTCAACTTGCACAGACGTCTTTGAAGCCCAGCTCTGATCAGAGCTGTGATTGCCACCGCTGCAGGGCCACCACTCCTATATTAACCTACACTAACAGCTATTCAGTGAAAGTCACAGGCCCTTTCAAAACCTGACTTCTGCTGGAGCTGGCCATCTGTGGAATGACTCTGTGAGACCGCCAAGATGTGAGTACAGGACGCACATGTAAGGGACACTGTTTGCATATGGCCTTGCTATAACAGTGACAGTCAGGCTGAACACGGTTAGAGCTGATTAGCTGCACTTCCGTCCTCAACCCTCTACAGTTATGAAGATTGATAGAAGCAGCTTAGAGCTGATTATAGGGCCCAGGAGATGCATGGGCCCATACCCAAACAGCACATTCACACTGCATTCACAATGAGCCCAGCATGTGAGCGCTAGGCTCAGGCCGGGCATTAAGCAAACGTTACAGCAACAAGAGGCAAATAAGAGAAATGGACAATGCCAGAAGTGCTCTTAAGAGCTTTTCGGAAATATGAATATTATGCTAATTAGATGCTTGCTTGTGGCTAAATCTGGGACATTTGAGCAAGCGCGTTATGAACATTTAACACATTTTCCTTGACAATATATTGTGAACATGACTGTATATCTAAAATAAAATAAAAAAATTATCTTAAAAAAAGAAACCACTCCAGGGTTATGAGACACACTATGCCTCCGTGTAGCTGTGGAGGTCTATTTAGCATGACGAACACCGAAATTAATCTTGTTTTGACGTGAGCCAGTCGTGCTTTGAAAAACAAAACAAAAATGGTGGAAATATTTTTAGGGGGTTCTCATAGGGAACAGGAAGAACTGGCTGTAAAACCTCCCAATTCACTGTATTCTAGATTAATGTGATCAAGTAACAAAATCCTTTAACAACTTTTTAAGAGTCTTTCCCTTTTATAATGTACGTCGCTTTATTTCGGAATTTACTAAGAAGTCTAACTTAAAGTTCCCCTCCGCTCAAAAATATGTTTTTGTTCTTGTTTCTACAGTTGGATGTTTGCGCTTCACTGTCCTGAATGATTTAAGTGCAGAGTTTGACACTAGAAGGATGTTTTCACATTCATCTGCTGAAAGTGCAAAGATTCTATGTGCTCATTGAAAATCTGATTGTAAGGGGCGGGCCTACGAGCATGATTTGTGACATCACAAAGTTTGGAAGCCGAGCCTGGTCCAATTTGCAACTTGTAGAAACTTGAAGCTGCCAGTGCACATACACTGATAATGGATTTTGCAGTGAAGTGGGAGACATCAGCATCCAGCAGGAAAACTTTAGAAGTGAACACAATTTGCATATTCATAGATTCTGGAAATTTTAATGAGGTAGAAGGAGTAGATGCCTTTTTAAGCATTTTAATGTGGAAATTATACTTATTTTTTTTTTTTTGCGAAAAACACAAATCAGACACACATTATTGTTCCAAGCAGACTATTTGTATGTATGCTTTAATACATATCCGGAGGGGCTCTCACCCTGTGGAGATTTTGACCACCAGTACTAGCCACCCGTTTAGTTTGTATTGTGCATGAGCACAAAGGAAGCACATGCACACACGCGGGTGTCAAATCATTCAGCATCATGCAGTCGGTTTGATGGTGTAAAGAAGCGCAGCAAAGTGCCCGCAAGGGCAGAAAAGGAGAAGGCTGCTAGCACGCAAACACAGATGTAAACAAAGCAGGATCTGAAATATTTTTAAAAAATCAGCTTCGCAAAAACGGTTTTATGTAGACGGAAATGCACTCAGCATGTTTCTTAGAATGCACGAAACGCATGAAAACAACTGAGCGTAAACGTTTGCAACAAGCTCCGTAGCTCTCTTTCTGTCAGTAATGCAAACCTCTTATACCGCTTATCTTTTACTTTTTTATTTTATTTTCAGCCCCAGTTAATTTTTTTAAATCATAAAACCTTTTTATCAAATGTGTAATTATATGGACTGAACACGGGAAAAAGACAAATCAATGAACTAATCCTGCTGACCTTTTAAACCCTCTGCACAGGGCTGAGCCGTGGTTGACTCACTGAGATAGTTTGATCCTCCTTCAGTCCAGCGTGACACACAGAGGAGGCAGAGTCAGGACCCTGCCGTCACTTTTAACAGCTATATTTGGGACTGGGCTCGGTTCTTTACACTACAGAGCCTCCCTGTCTACTTTGGGTCTCTGCTGCCCTCTCCCTGTCTCTGAACTTGCACCAGGTTGAGAGTCCACCAGCTTCGTCGTGTCTTTCTACTGTATATTTATATCAAGTCAGGTTCATTTCATTTGTGTCATTTCCAGTGTGTCAGTGGTGTTTATAGATCGGATCTTAACCAAAGCTTCTCACGAAGAGAAACAAAAACTCTCCAAAGAAAAATTTCTTTGCACAGAACATAACATTGAAAGAAACCTCAGGAGAGGGACTGCTGCATGAGGCCAGTAAAAATAGTCCAATGTGAAATGAGTAAATGAAATAAGTCAAATGAAATAAATCCATGAACAAGTCCAATATCAGCGCTTCACATCATTTCAAGACCAAAGTGGGAGGTGGAGGACATGGTGTGCTAGACAAGGTCAGGACAGACGGAGTACAGTACACGTGCGGCTTCAGTGCAGCGAATGAGGAGAGGCTTTGAGAAAATCCAATTTCACTATTTATGTAAATCCATCCTTTTCCTGTGTTTTTAAAAAATTATCAGCACCATCAAATGTTCTCGTTCAGAAATACCAAAGCAGCACTTTCCACATGTGGGAAACAAACAAAACTGCAAGAGACTGCGGGTGCGCAACAGAAACATTTTCTCCATAGTAAATAATCTCTCCTGCCGCAGCTGTTTGAGTGGCAGTCTTTTCAATAAGTTGATGTTCTCTTGCATGACCCTTGACACGGATACCAAATGTTAATTTTCGTAACAAGACCCCTGTCTTAGTACTGACAGTAAGCACTGGAGGGGAAAACAAATGAGATTTTAACTTCCAATTACAATAATGGCTTTTTATGACAGGCCCTCCAACTACACACCTTACCCCCCCCCCCCCCCCCCCCCCCCCCCCGCCCCCCCCCCCCCCCACCCACCCCAACCCCCCCCACCAACACCAACCCCCCCCCCACCAACACACCAAAAAAAAAAAAAACAAGCCAAAAAAAACACAAAAACATCATAAAA
>JAVQJF010117991.1:0-11785 GCA_036023855.1 Gadopsis marmoratus
AGCTTCTCACTCAGTAGAAGTGGTTAGATGGTATTAAAAGCACTGGAAAAATCAAAACATGATGCTCACAATGGATCATGTATCAGTAGAATTGAAAGATACCTCGATCTCCAACGACGGCAGCCTCAATTAAAAGTAACGCACTAAGTGAGGACCGTAGCATTAGCTGAATGTCTCTGGTTGGTAACTTAGCTTTGTTATGACAACGACAGTTAACGCCCCTTCTCAGCCATCGTAAAAAAAAGTCATTGCGGAAACACAGGAAACCAGCTGAATCGGCAGTAGACGAGGCAAGTTGATAGAAAGTGGCTTCACCGCAAACATAAATTACACCACCTCATCACAAAATATTTTCTGGAACACAGCGAGCGTCAACCATGATGATAGCAAAAGGTGGGTTTTATCTTTAAACAAACTTGCTGTGTTTATAATGTCTTCCGTTAATTGTCGACAGAGAATCTGCAGGCTGTATATCACGGTCACAGCAGTTTTTGCTATTTTTTGTGTATTGACTTTATTGTGAATTGCACACCTGATTGTTCCTGATTGCAGAGTGACTTTGGCGAATGAGCTTTTTCTTCAAGTACAATTATTTAGTTTTCCTCAGGCTGTGCTCTCACTTACTCTCATTAGACCTCTCTGCCACTTTAATATCTTAAGTGACTGTTAAAACAGGAAACTATATTTTCTCAGCATGTCCCGTGACCACTTCCTCGTTATGCACAAGTTAGAAATCTGCCACACAAATTACCTTGCTTTACATCTGAGTGGGCGGACTCCCGATTTTGTTTTATTTTTAAACTAATCAATTCAAGGATCTAAAAAGTCAAATTTACAAGTGGAACTGCTACAGTATGTAGAAAACGGGATTTATCAGACAGCAGAGGGGCTGTTGTTAACAATCTTCCTATTGAGATGTCTAGCCCTTTTTTTAGTAATACGATATTTTAGCAAGGGAATGCAATCTGCTTCTTTGTGCACAGTATTGGTTTCAGTTTCACCAAAACAAAAGCATGATGTGATAAAGCCTATACACCACCCTCAGGAAGTGTAACATCTGTTTTGTGCCGTTGTGTTTCGTAGTTCCCTCCAAGCTGCAGTCACAGCCGTCTTCTCCGCAGCCTCGATGCTCGTCGCCTTCTGTCCCCTCCAGTAAACTCATCTCTCCCTCACAGAAACACAGTAAGAAAGCTTTGAAACAGGTACGTGTGGGTTCTGTATTCTCTATTTTTGAATGGTTTATTGCATTAATAACAATGATTTAGTGGAGTAAATACTACATTCACTCTTTGCGCATACACGTGTCTCAGATGCTGTATGAGTTCCTGCCACACCCTCATATTCGCATTCACACATGTAAATCCATACCGCCTCACTCTGCAACACACAGATGCATTGTTGTACTGACCTGAATCTGAGTCAGCTGTCCCTCAACAACTGAGGTTATTACTGTATATGACATATACATTTTCAACGTCAAAGTACTTACTCATACTTTTCTGCAGATTTAACCGCTACTTTTTTGCTGACACGTTTTCAGTAAACATGTACATAAGCCATATCCTTCCATTCTCTGTCTGTTTAACATCTTGTGCTGATTATTTAGAAACAATGAGGCTACAGGGAAAAATGCCTATAGCTGGTTTTACAGTATTAATGTTCTCATTATTCACCCGTTCAGCTTTTTCCTATTGGCTGCTTTGTGCCTTTTGTGTTCCATTTAATTAGATTTCACTTGATTGCACAGATTGTAATTCACTCCATCTGTGCTCGTGTGGAGTTTTCAGCTCTGTAAGACCAATTTATATTCATTTATTGGGCGTAGGCAACACTAGAAGATGGAGATTTGGCTAAAATATTAGTGCTGGAGAGACCTATTCTGTATTTTCCTTGTTGTTTCAATCAGCTATAAGAAAAGAACCGCACTCAGTGGACTGTCCTAGATTGCTTCTTTAATCTGTTGACATTGTGTTTGTGAGGTGATTGGACTTCTTGACAGATTCACAACACAGAGATGAGTTATGCTTGTGTTACGCAACCTATGTTTCATTGTTGTGCTGTTATTTAGCTGTTATTTAACCAGGCAAGTGGCCCTGGGGGAGTACTTGCAGGGAAACAGAGGATTACACACATTCACACTCTTTTTCTCATACTGCTGGCTATTTGTTCCTTCCTTATTTTGCTCGTTTTCAGGCCCTGAAGCAGCAGCAACAGAGAAACCAGCGCAGACAGGGGGGAATGCCAGCCACCTCCAGTCCCAGACTGCTTCTGAAAACCATCAAAGATATGGCTGACAACATTACTACAACGACTGGTAGGTGGCAACTATTATATTTTCAACTACAATATAAAATTAAATAATAGTTGGTCACAGAAACGAGGTGCGATATTCAGTCAGTTTGGATATATTCACTGCATGATTTTATGCACGATTGTGAAGATAGATGACTGATATTGATGCTGTTCTTAGGTATTGTCCTGTTATTGTAGGTTTTCATAACTTGACAGCACAAGGCATTGTGTTTTTCATCATCCAAACATGACTCATATAATTGGCAGCATAAGTGTGGAAACAGTTAGATCTGTGGTCTGCATTTTCTGAGAGCTTTTCCTTTCGCTTCTTTCCCGCTATACAAACAGACTTATGCCACCCAGTCGTTCCTAGCAAGGTTTCCCAGAGGGCAGGCCGCCTTAGTACAGGTAAGTCAGACATCCACTTTAATCCATTGTTTTGGAAATCCTAAAAGAAAGACCTGACGATGTTTTATATTTTCCATACTGTCAACAAATCACATGAAAAGACCCAAATCCAACATTGGTCCTACTATCAAGCATTGCATGTGTTGCCAAAGCCTAGTATATAATTTTCCTCTGTGCCATAGATGTCCATTGTTGTCCAGAAACTATTACAAACCACACTGTTACACTGGATGACATGTTCTTTCATTACAGTGAACACAGACACTGTAGTTTATTTGGAGTCAATCTCAGCTACACTGTCCTGGTGCTGTAATTACTCACTAGTGCACCAAAAATTTAATAATCCGAAGCTTGAAATAGTCCCCAACAAATGCACAAGGTACTCCTGTTTGAGTAGCATTTACTAAAACTAATACTTTAAAATTAAACTATATATTGGTGTTAAAGGTTTATGTATTCTATAGGAACCCATGTGCTTTGTGCCATAGACAGGGAAGGGAAGTCAGAAAGTATTGAGAGACGGACAGATGCATTGTTGATGATAAGAAAATGTAGAACAACACCAACTTTATCCGTTAAAATAGTTCTGAAAAATCTGACAGTTGGGTGCAAATTTAAATCTGCCCGCTTGCTTGGACCTAGATGGAGTTAAAGGCATTATTTCAAGAATTCGAGGAACAAGTTAAATTATCCCACGTTAGCAGAACAAAACAAATTCTGTGACTACATAGTAAATTACTCCACATGTCAGTTGCAAGATCAATGTGTTCCTGCGCCACTGAATCCGTCTTGGATTTACATCAGTTTCCTACTTTGCATTTCAGGGCAGCTGAAACGTACCAAGTGTAAAATAGATGTGGAAACACCAGACTCCATTTTAGTCAACACCAACCTGCGGGCGATCATCAACAAGCACACCTTCTCTGTCCTGTCCCCCGACTGCCAACAGAGGCTGCTCAGACTTCTGCCTGAAGTTGACCGGCAGGTGGCTCTAAGATTATTTATACTTTTTATGCATCTGTTGCATGATCTAGCACTAGATGTAGATAATATCTGGAATCTTATTGAATGTCATTTCTCATCTTTATTGTCAATTGTTGTCTCGCTAAATAGTTTGGAAATATTTAAAAAATGTAGAAAACGCCTCTGCACACGGACATACATTTTACACCCAGCTAACTTCTGTACAGCATTCGTTCACCTTCACTGATTCTACATGTTTAACACATATGGGAGGCATAAGTGGATGCAGCGACCGTGATTGTGATGATGTTAGTCATAACATTGTGCCGCCTCTCCTCAGGCTTGCATGGACGGCCTTCTGAAGGTCACTAGTTCTGCCTTAAACAATGAGTTCTTCACATCAGCAGCACAGTCGTGGAAGGAGCGACTGGCTGAGGGTGAGTGCAACTGTTTCCAACTGATAATAACAGCATTCATTTCACATTCTAGATGAAAAGTTTTTTTTGTTTTTTTTAAATTATATAACTTTTTCCTTTACAGGGGAATTCACTCCTGAGTTGCAGCTGCGAATGCGCCAAGAAATTGAGAAGGAAAAGAAAGTTGAGCACTGGAAAGAGGCCTTCTTTGAAAACTATTATGGTGAAAAGTAGGTTCTTCCTTCATGATTGAAAGTTTTGATTTATTCTTGATTCACTAATCCAGTTTGGAGGTGTTGGAAAGCATATTTAATGCCAAAAGAAAGGCCCTTTCAAATTAAAAGTCCTCTACCTATAGGACCAACAAGCACTAGAATGACAGTCTTATTTTTTCTAAGGATTTTTTTTCTTTACGTCATTACCAAGATTGAATATCTAATGTTAGAAATGCATTGTTATTACATGGAGGTGTTTTTGAAAGGATTATTTAGAGTTGAATAAGATTCCAAATAGGATCTTAACACCACCCTCAGCTCCCTCTCACATTACAGGTATAGATGAATACCTGATAAGATTTCTTCTTGGAAACACATAACTATATTACTAGTAGAATTACAGTGGAATTGTTCACACTATTCATCACATTGCATTGAATTGCTTTATATGCAACAACATCATATCGCTTCAAGACAAGGCTAAATCAAATTGAATCGAGCTGTTAGCTCCTTAAAAATGGGTCACATTTGGAGGCTCAAGATAGCAATCACAGCACTGTCACTGGGTAACTTGAAGAAGACTGAATGGATAATTACAAAAATCATATTCATCTTATTCATCGCTCAGGTGTAGCGTATGTTTTATTCATTAAAAAAATACTTGGAGTAAATTTGCATCAACTCGGCATGTCAAAATGAACACAGATGTAGGGAATCTGAGAAACTTTTATTTTTTAAAAGTAAACAAAAACTACACCATAATGTTTTTTTCTGTAAAATGTTATTTTTAGTATGTTTTGAATCATTGTCACGCTCAAAGCCCAACTTTGTGTGTATTCCCAACAATTCCTTTAAAAGCTCAGTGTTTAATATATATCATATATTATTTTCCTTTTAAGAAAGAAAACAGTTAATTTATGGATTTATTTCTTTATGTCAGTCTTTCTACCTTCCTCTTCTCTCTCTCTCGCTGTATAGTTCTGGGCTCAGCTTTGAGGAATCTGAAGAGCTGACAAAGGCTGATCTGAATCAGGCGTCTGCCAGGCCCCAGTCCCCCCATCATCAGACAGGACCTGCTGCTCAAGCAACGGAGGATCCCAAGGGCACCAAGGACAGCAGCCAGACTGATGCTGCTGCTACCGCTGTGAAAAATATGAAGCCAACACAGGAGCCTGTGAAGGCACAGCCTGCTCCGAAAGAGCCAGTCTTCACCACAGAGCCCATGAAGACACGGCGCTCGCAGCACTCTGAGGATCATAAATTGAACACAGCAGCACAGTCTGGGCCAACGCCTGCGGTGACAACACCTGAGGTTGAGAAACAGACTGAACTGGCTTCGGTAGGTGCACTACCGGAAAAGGGGCGTAAAGAGGGAGTGAAGGAGGAGAAAATGGAACTACCCCAGTCGCCAGTGAAGAAGAGCCATCCACCAAAGGTTGGTTCAGAGTTAAAAGAGGATCCGCCGGTGTCTGTGTTTAAGCCTGCTGAGGAGAGCGAATATGTCATCTCTGAGCCCACTGGTCCCTCAGAGCCACTCAAAAGGAAGTTTGTCAGTGAGATGGAGGGGGAATTGACACCAGAGAAAAGGCCCCGTATGTCCTCAGTCTCCTCTGTGTCTTCAGTCTCCTCCGTATCTCCTCCAGCATCATCCACATCCAGCCCTCCTACACCAACACAAACGGCAAATCACAGGGTTCCACCACTCAAGGTAGGGAAATGTTAGTGAACTCAGTCTCCTCTGACCTATGCTTCTTTTGAGTGTCAAGAAGTCACAACTTGTAGGCTTGAAAGGTGGCTCGTGACAAGTTTAAAGCTTGCTTCTTTGCAGAGGGTTGACAGGCTGTAGTCCGCTTGGATTCACAGTAGTTAAAGTGGTTTCCAATGGCAACTGAGAGTCACAGCAAAAAATGTGTCAAAAATGATCAGTATGTCCACAGAAAAATCTCAAACCTCTCCTGCATTTCTCTGTCGTTGATCTTTATCCTCAGTATGTTCCAAACAGTCTTAGCTTCCCCAGTAAATCTCTAAATTCTCTACTTTCAGCAGGATTTCATACATGTGGGGAGGCAATAATGTTACACTGAAGAAGTGTATTTACCTATATTGAGGATAAACTTAATTTATATTATGGATGTTTTTCATTTACTTCTATACACACATCTTGAAATAATTCTCTAGCGTCACATTTTTGTTTTCACCCTGCAGATCCCAGTGACGCGATTTCTTCCTGTTCCTGTGTCACCTAGCCAAGTCTCACCCAGGACTCCTCTCCCGGCCCCGCTCAGCAGCCCGGGCCGCACTGGTGCTCGCACTTTGGCTGACATCAAAGCCAAAGCTCAGCTCGCTCGAGCGCAACGAGCAGCGGCTGCCGCAGTATCATCTGCATCGAAGGGAGCGGTACCAGGCCCAGGGCCAGGGGGGGGCAGTGATGAGCAGACACAGCCATCGCCCAGCCCCAGTCCAACGTCCCCGCATGCATCCAGCAGGTTACCAGCCTCCAGCTGGGACAGCGGCAGCAGTCAGGCCAGTGCACCTCCTTCTCACCCACTCGACTTTACTTTTGGTCAGCTAAGCCCAAACCAGTCTCAAACGTTTTACTCAATCAAAACTGATGAAGAACACAAAGTTTATTCTGCTGGTTCTGTCAGTGCAGGACCCCATAGTATTCAAAAGAGTTCAAACACATTAACGCAACCCACTCCTTCTGTGCATGCTCTGAAGAGACAGGAGAACCCATCACCTGCTGGATCATCAACCAGGACCAGCTCCTGTATCCCTGCAAACAACCCACTGGTCACTCAGCTTCTGCAGGGCAAAGAGGTTCCGTTGGAGCAGATCCTCCCAAAACCGCTGTCCAAGATGGAAGTGAAGTTGTCAAACTTACCCTCTGATAGTAAGGGGAAGACATCACACTCTGCTGAGGACAGGGCTGAGAAGCAGATGTCCCACCATTTCAATACAGCAGGACGAGCAGGAGTTTTCTCAGAGTACACGCGACATCACAGGGAACCTCCTGATAAGGAGACTCAGGAGCAGATCCTACAGGCTCTAATGCAGAGGCAGGGCCAGCCTTATGGTGATATGGGGCCACAGCACCCTCAGTACAAAATCCATCAGCTGATGCATGCAGAAGAGCATCAGGACCAATCCAGGATTTCGGTTGGGTTTCTGGGTCGTAAGAGGCTGCCCAGGCCCGCCATGACGGGACATTACCTGCTCAATGTGTCCACATACGGCCGAGGACCAGAGAGCAAGAGACTGCAGCAGTCTGCCATCCCAAACACGTCTGTGTCCAGTTTAAAAAGGGAAAGCACAGAAATAGAGGAGGCAGCTAAGGAAGAAGAACCAGCTGGGAAGGTTTTCTCTCCTGTTCCTGGGGTTAAAACAGAGCAGCAGGGATACTCAATAACCAAGTCTGATGAAGCATGGAGCAGTCAGCGTTGCTATGATGTAAAGACTGAGCCTGGATCAGAGGAGAGTGCAGCTGGTGCCGATAACAACAGCACCAGCGCGACAGCCAAAGACACCAGCCCTTTTTTTCAGTCACATGGAAGGCACCTCGAACTCTGCAATAGTAATCAAGGAAACGCCGAGCCATATCTTACCCAAGTGGACCCCAGTCACCAGCAGCCTTCTGGCTTTCAAACCCAGAGAACGCTCAATAATCAGGAACATGTGGTGCCATCATGCTACGGTGGCACTATCAGCATGTCTGTACCTCACACTTTGAACCACAGCACTGCAGGCACCGGCTCTTCTGCAGCCTCATCAGAGGCTGAAGGCGGCGGCGTCCACGGGAGCGTCATGTCTTTCTCAGTGACTGTCACCACCATACCTGCCAGTCACTCGTTAGACCATGGCAACCAGCACGAGCCCTCACCTGAACAGTCGTTCATCGAGGGCTCTAACATGGAGGACGTCCAGTCTAAATGCTATTGCCGACTGAAGGCGATGATCATGTGTAAAGGATGTGGCGCCTTTTGCCATGATGATTGCATCGGCCCCTCAAAACTGTGTGTGTCTTGCTTAGTTGTACGATGATATGAAATTAGTAGTAATTAGAAGATTTTGTGGTTTGATTTGTATTGATGCAAGGCACAAAGCAGAAGCAGGTCATTCAGAATCAATGCTGGGGTGAAGTCACGCGCTAGCCGAAACAACCAGCATGTGGTGGCTGTTGGAAAGACAAGGATTTACACTGGATGGTCTTTTGTCTCACCAACCGCCATCAAAAGTTGTTTTGTGCAATGTTTTGGTAGAAATGTCAATCAGTTTTCAATCAAATCAGTAGTCTGTCAGATGTGTGACAAATATAAAATCTGGTAATGTTTGCACTTGGCTAGGATTAGTGTGATATATATATATATATGTATGCGATATATATATATATATATATGTGTGTGTGTGTGTGTGTGTGTATGCACATATATGTATGTATATATATGTATATGTGTGTGTGTATGTGTATATATATATATATATATATGTGTGTGTGTGTGTGTGTATGCACATATATGTATGTATATATATGTATATGTGTGTGTATATGTGTATATATATATGTGTGTGTGTATACTATCTATATATATATATATATATATATATATATGTGTGTATGTATATATACACATATAGTATGTGTAGTTTATAAAAAGAAATAAGGAGGGAAAAATGAATGTTGCTATTTTTGTAGAAAATAATGACTGTTGTGTTTTAGACTGACACTTTTTATTATTGGGCCTAATCAGATATGGTTAAAGGCAAAAAAAAGGGCGATAATGATAATCATTGGTTGTAGAGTACCTCCTTTGGCATTTATGCACGCATGGCAGGGAAGTGCAACTTACAGTAACTATTTTATATAAAAACTGTACATTTATTACTGAGCACACCCAGATTTAAGATCTAGAAAGAGCATGTATAGTTTTAGAAAGAAAATTTAAAAGGAATTTTGAATGCTACTTCGTGAGGATTGCACATCACATTGTGTTTTGACTAACAGTTACAGGGCGACGCACTTGAAAATCACCTTGATATATTGTAGTAACTGTGTACAGCACTTGCATCAAAAAATAGGGAAAAAGAAGAATCATTTATGTATAAAAAATGCCTATATGTTACTTTTGACAAATTTGAGATCTTTCCCATTCCAGGTCAAGATCTAGACTCACTTCCTACTGTGTGAACCTCCATTTTCTCCCCAAAAAGCCAGTTTGTAGATATTGTGTTCCCGCTACGTGGGGATTTCCTCATGCTTGTATGTCTGTATAGACAAATCAGCAGCGGTAAACATAAAGAAAAAACACTCAAGACAAGAGGAGAAAATGAAGATATTTTAGTTTTTTTCACTGTAAATAGCTCATTTACGCTATATGCCTACATGTAGAAAATGTATTTTATTTTATTCGTGCAGCACACCTTGCTTGAGCATATCCAGCTGTTTATTACATAATTATTTTTACTGTGGAAAAAAATAGAGAAGAACAGTAAGTTACGCTAAAATGCTAAATGCTTTATCTTAGAAAGATTCAGCATAGTAAGCTTCAGTTTTACGAATTTATTTGGAGGTACATTATGACGCCAATTAACAGGCAGGCGTAACACTTTAAAATAGCCTTTTTCCAATGAACTGAGAGAGTTATCCTCCATTTAAATGTGGTATGAAGTATTGTAAGCACAAAATAATACTGTATCATGTTTATATAATGTTCAGTAATGTGTGATGTGCAGGGATGAAACCAGCACATAGTGTGAACACTGATTGTTACAACGTTGTAGCTGCATTACGATGATGTTGAACACAGCATATGCAATTACTTAACCACATATTAACATACAAAAAGGCTAGAGTGAAGAGTTACCTCGGCAGGTTTTTTCGGGTGTTCATGCTGATTGCAAATTAAGACGCATCACCCATATTTTGAAATCTCCTGGAGGTGCAAAGTAGGCCTGTTTTTATAGCAATTGTTTCCAAGGTAATATGCCAAAGTCACCTTAAAGAAAACTAAATAATCAGAACTTCTTTTTAATGTCTGACTAGTTAATCAAAGTAATATATTTTAATTAATATATTTTAATATAAAATGATCTATTTGCTAATTGTTTTTGAAAATCAACAGGGTATTTACAATAATAATATATTGGCTGTCCGTTTTTTCATATGATTTTGTTTAGAGTGGACAGACCACCGTACAGAGAATAGCATGAGTTTTTATAATTCAAATTGTCCAGGTATCAATATTCTGTATGGCCCAGAGTTTTTTCAATGGATCCGTTGATCTATATTTTTCCTTAGAGATGTTGTCTAATATGTGTATTATTTTAGCTGTCTACATTTGTGTCATTACCTTATAAAAACAAAAATATATGTTTATAAAGCAGCATTTTTAGATCGGTGGATTAATCAAAGTCCATTTTTAAATCTGTTATTAATGGGGGGATTGGTTTTAAGATTTTAGGGCTAGAGTCAGGAGAGGATTTCACTAAAACTGGTACACCAGTGTTTGATTTGACCAGAAACCTTATTTATCCCACATAAATATTTTGGTCTTATTTGGTTGAATGTGATGATGCTGTATTTACTTGTGTGGAGTTGGGGACTGGATTGTGCTGCAAAATAATTAACAAAAAAAAAAAAACATTCAATCAACCCAAAAGGCAGCTGAAATCTTTGTTAATAACGACTGAAACGTGTCGGGCAACAGTCCCCAACCGTGTCGGGCAACAGTCCCCATTGTCATTGAAGTTACCTGTTGTGTGTGCATTCAGATATATATATATATATCTGCTGAATGCACAAAGTGTCATGGGCAATCCACACCATTTTAAAATGTCACGTTTATCACTAGGTGAATTTGTTTAATATGTCTGTCATTCTGTCCCCATTTAAACTCCGGGTGAATGTAATATAGTAATCAGCACTTGTAAACAAAGTGTATTTTATCAAAAGTTATAGACTATTATGAATAAATAATGAAATGAAAATTCATGTTGTGTGTGTGGTTGAATCATCAGGAAAAAAAAAAGTAACAAATCTCTGTTAGAAATATAGAATCTAAAAACGTAACGACTCCCAAGGTGCATTTTGGCAAGAAACATCCAAACGCTGAGCTTCATATTCTGTTTTGAGCTGAAGCTAAAGATCAACAATTATAATAAATAAAAAGAGATGCGGTAATAAAATCATCTGTACCTTAAAGTACTTTACGTTTGGATTCTTGGTCAATTTTGCATTAATTAAGCAAATGTGGCGTGTGTTTTGTTACAACTGCAACAAGGACGCGTTTTGAATTTGCTACCTCTGATTCACTGTTGACTGCCATCTTCTCCTTGGCAACACTGCTCGTGTGCATTGTTGTGTTTTATATATCATATTTGGGGCTACCTGCCAAACAGGTGTACAGGTTATGATTCATGTTGAAAACATTGAGGATATTAGTAAATGAAAGATTTGGAGATGGGAGTACAGAATGGGGGGGGGGGGGGGATGAA